>JAUEJK010073541.1:0-12004 GCA_032274865.1 Eryngium alpinum | reverse complement strand
GTATGTCAAATGCTAGTTTCGAAAGTACAGTATGGCAAATGCTTAACTCGGTAAAGTACAGTATGGTAAGTGCTGGTTTCGAAAGTACAGTATGGCAAATGCTTAACTCGGCAAAGTACAGTATGGCAAATGCATTTTACTCATAAAATAATGGATCGTACCCGCAGACATGTCACTCACTAATCTCATTGTTACACCTTAGTCGAATTAAAGAGTCGGCCGCCGACATGTCACTCACTAATCTCATTATTACACCTTAATCAAATTAAAGAGTCGGCTTAAAAAATTCGGACCGTCCGAATTAAATTTGGTTCATAGTATTACTGGCATAGTTAAACAAGAAATTCATCTAAAAATATATTGGAACCAAAAACACAAATAACAAATTGTATCAAAATATACACTAAAATTGCATTGTATTAGCAAAACAGAAAATCAATCAAACTGAGAAATAAAAAGAAACAGGAAATAAAATCAAAACCAAGAAAAAAAAAAGACAGGGCAAATTGGGAAGAAAAAAAAGTGGGAAACCTGGTCAATGGAAAGAGGCAAAGTGAATTTATGAAGAAGGTGAGATTGAGAACCGAGCCATGACTCAATGAGTTTTTGAGAAAGTGGGTCAAGGCCAAGTCCGGCACCGGTTGGACTTCCGGTGGGAGGTGTGGTGGTTTTCTCTAGCACCACCACATCCCACCCTGCTTCCACTAGAGATGAGGCACATGAAATACCGGATATACTTCCACCAACTATTATTGCTTTACCTTTTTCAGTACTCATTCTCTCTCCTCTCACTAAAATCTTCTGTTCTTTCTCTCTCCTATATTTCTTACATAAAATCCTGGTTTGTCGTCTGTACATTGAACCAAAAGAAAAAGGTCAAAAAAGAAAAAGAAGAATGAAAAGACCTTTCACGTCTTTTAGTGAACGAAAAAACACATTAAAATAAATATAAATAAAATAACTTTTTATATTTTAAATTTGCGATGAAATGATGAAGGGTGTATTGAATTTGAATTATATAAGATTTTAATTTATTATAAAAAATATATAGATTATGATAGAATTTAAGTTTGTACAGTATTTTATACAACATTTTTATAGAATTACATAGAGTTTAATAAAATCTCTAAGATTTTTGGTGAATTTAATAGAAATTTTTTTGTATAGAAGAATCTTTTAAAATTCATCAGAATTAGTTATTTTTTAAAATCCTTCAAAATTCGTTAGTACTTTTTTTTCAAAAATCTTGAACATTTCATTGATAGAAAAATTGTATTACATGTCCCAAAATGAGATAGATTGTGAGGGTTCTTTCATCCATAAAAGTTTATCATTTAACCGAAAGGTATGCTTGACCAATCAATAGGTCGTAACCTAAGTTTCGATTACCATAAGAAAGAGATTCCTCCGGAATTTAAACAATAAAATTTTTATATCAAAAAAGATAATACCTTAATAAATTAATACACGATGTCCTTCAAAATCTGTTAGTATTTGAATGCCTTCAGATTATAAAGACTTTTTAAAATCTCAATTGAATACCTCTAGAATTTTAAAGACTTTTTGAAATCCCAATTAAATACCTCCAGATTTTTAAAAACTTTATTAAATCCTAACTGAATACCCACAAACTTCTTAAATCCAAAAAAAATGTGGATCGAATACGACCCCCTAAGGTTCATTTCACATTGTGAATGAAAAATTACCCAATTAGTTGAATGTATCGTAATATTATTTGATTAGATATATGTAGTATTTGAATAATTTTATTTTTTTTACTTTTATGAATAAATAAATTATTTTATACATTATATATATATATATATATATATATATATATCGAATATGAGTAATATAATATAATTAAATAATAAATATAAATTTGAAATATTTTATCAAATTACTATGTCACATAATTATGTTAAATATAATAATTTAAGAACTTAAATAAAAATTTTGAGCAATTTAATCATATAGATTATTCATAAATTGTGTTCTTTGATAATTCCATTGTAATTCATGTTAGTAGCTCGTCTCCCATTTCTTCATTCTCCTCTTCTTGATCGTTATCATTTCGATCACATTGTTCAAATAATTCATCTTCTAATTTTTTTATCCTTATGAAGTTGTAAATTACAAAATATGCAATAACGATATTCTTATATCGAAAAAGTATAAGGAGTCATCTGTTTTACAACAACAACAAATCCAGTTAGTCCCACAGAAGGAGTCATCTGTTTTAATATAAAAAAACCTTACTTTCAACACACTGAATGCACGCGTTTAATAAAATTAATATGGTTAAACTTTTCCTCTTTACTTAAAGTACGTTGCACTTGAAAATCAGCTAGCCAATATCTTGTATTATGATATGGAGCTAAAAAACCACGAGTATTTATATACGCATCATCACGAAGATAGCATCTATCTGTAACAAAAATATAAAATATATTATTTCATGTTATATATTTTAAAAATTTATGTTATAAAAATATATAAGAGATACATACTTGGAAGTGGCAATGGAAAATAACATTGAGTATCAAAAATAACTTCTTTCAATATTTTTGAATAATGTGTTATTCCTTCTCATTTAGCCCAAATAAATGTGAATATTATATTAAAGTCATAAATTCTTAAAATATTTTTGTAGCATTCACCTCGTCATCGTCATCTATAACGGGCTTGTTGACCAGCAGGAAAAATTACATGAACTAGTGTGTCATCCAATACGCATATATCTCCCTATAATATAAAATTATATATTAAATATTGTAAGATTATATATATTAGCACAATAAAGTATTAAAAAAAGAAAATTTTAACTATTAATAGGAAATATTTCTAGTAACTCCTTTTGTCTTTTTGTAACATTAAAGTTTTGATCTGAATGTGCTGGTACTATAACTTCTTTTGCAAATTTTATCATTCCGTTTAACACCTCATGAAGGTGTCTATGAAATGTATTCATGGAGTACTGAAATCTATTTTTTTTCTTTGTAAAACGGTAATTGTGACTTATAACATGAAAAAATATAACAATTTTTTCTTCCATTATGGCATGTCTACTATCTGTAACCCAATGTTGTCTCTTAAAATGATTGCAGAGTTGTATATATACAATACGAGACATATGCATCATTTCTTAGCATTGTGTACTGGAACCATTTAACAACTCTAGTGTACAAATATATCCATCCAATGTTGAAGTGTTATCTTTCGTTCTTGGTATATTTCTATGACGAAGTCTATTTAGATAATAACATATAATCATCAAGCATAAAAGCTTCGCATGAATCTCATATAAGACATGCAGCGAAAAAATTATAATTAAATTATGTAATATTACTTATAATAATTAAAAAATTAATGTGCATTACGCTGAAGTATAATAAAAAAGTTTAAAAATAAAGTATCCAACTAAAGTTCAGCAACCAAAGTTCAGTAATTACAAACATTATTCTTAATAAACAATAAATGATACAAAGTAAACAAACTAAGCATTAAATTTTAATTTAGATGAAACCATTTTAACCTAATGTTTATTCTCATCTTCATTTAGAAGCGTCAACTGTCTCCTATATATTGCGCATTCATAAAATATTCTGAGAGCTATTTAATGTAGTGGATTATTCGATCTCTAACCAAGTTTATTTTAAATGTTTTTTACATACTTCAAGAGATGGTCCGGTGTTATTTTGAACCATGAGGTTTAGTGCATTAATTATTTTATCTTCAAGTTATGAATTGGTTGAAACCTTTGATGAATTCTTACTCTTCAAGTTATGAATTATTGTATCAACATTAAAGTTATGAGTTATTTTAAGAATATTTTTCACGTTCGTCCATGAATATGATTTGAAGTTGCTGCCTAATCTACCACTTAACACAATTCAATAAATATTACAAATAAAGATTAATTTAACAAATAACAAATAACATAACAAAAATTACAAATAAAGATTCATATATATATATATATATATATAATATTATAAACTCATACCCCAATTAGAGTTTAAAAGCAAGAAGAGGTTAGAAGAAAGAAGAGTTTAAAAAATAGAGTTTTTGATTTTATGTGGATGATCATGCATAATATTGATATATAGGATTTTATAATAAATAAAAAATACTAAATTGATCGGTTAGAATTTTAAGGGGGAATGATTCAGCTGAAATCAGTTATATTCAGCCTATGAATTGTAAGGCCCAAACAACCTTAATGAAGGAATCGTTCATATTCAGCTTATTCAACCTCATCCCTGTGAAAATTAATGACCCCTTAAAATACATTAATCAGAGATATAGAATGAGTAAAGATAAAAAAAAAGTGAATTTAAACTATTGATTATGTAAAATTACAATCAGACATAACTTTAATCTCATTTATGTATTAGAAATTATAGATCATATCTTATTATTCGTAGTTGATTATATTACGTAACTTCTAATCTAACAATATTTTGAAATCAGTAGTGTGATCGTTAATTAATTAAGGATATTATTTTAAATAATATTTTAAATAATAGTAGTTAGTATATGTATGAATTGTAAAATACAACCTAATGTGAATATGAAGATGGAAACTGCAATTTATAAAAATATTGATACAAAAGTGAGAATGAAGTTGAGGTAATATATAATTTATTTTTAAAATATATATGGTAATATAAAATATATAGTAAGATATATTCTAATACATTATATGTATAGGACTTATAATTTTCTCATAAAGAGAGGCGAGTTTGAATTTTTAATAATCTTTCTTTAGGTAATTAATTTAAATTTTAATTAGTGTATTGAAAATGATATGATATAATATGATAAATTAAGGCTTTCAGTTAGGTTCATGGACAGTAGAGTGTGTAGATTTTTGTTCTAGAATTTGAGAAAATTTAAAAATTTTAAATATATTAATATACAAAAGTATAAATAGAAGGTAGAAGTAAAAAATCGAACGGAATCAATTAGATGACAAAGAGAGGAACATCACTAAACTAGGCATAGATAATGAGATGTTTAATGCTAAATATGAAAAAAAAAAATGTACACCACACCTCCATCAGATACAATGATAGTATTATATATATATATATATATATATATATATATATTTGGTTTGATTTTATTTAACTTATTAAAATATAAAATATTAATATTATTAATATTTTATAAATAATTAAAATATTATATAATATTGCTTTTATTTTTCTTAATATGAAGTTATTCAAATTTATTAATTAAAATAATTTATAGCGGGCAATTGAACAAAAAAAATTAATTTTTATTATATTTTCTATATGTGTCTCATGCTTTTTCAAACTTTTAGTTTGTATTAGGTTACAGATGTAGTCAATTCAATTAAATATTATTACTGATAAAAAAATATTTAAAATGATTTTTATTTTATTTAATCATTTATTAATTTTAATTTTTTATTACTATTAATTTGAGAAAAAAATTAAACTCATTTAATTATCGATTTAAAAAGATTCATATTCGAGCTCTACTTACAAGAATAGTTTGATCAATCATTCGCATCAAACAAAAAAATTGATTTTAGCATAATCATGGTATTTACTAGAACTACTTCTGGCTTCGTCCAGCTCAAACATAGTTTATTATTTTTTGAGTTATGACATATTATGCACAAACTAAATCCTTCCACGTGAAATTAAGATTGGTTGATGGTGCATCCCCTAAGAAGACCCACCAATTTCTGTCTTACAATTTAATCGCTCGTTAACTTGTACACATGAACAATTCCCGTATTCATGTTTCAAAATGGGCACATGCTTGTATTAGGTACATCCTGATGCCAAGACACGTTGTGAGATGCGTGTTTCTGGAACGATGATGTCTTTATAAGAATATCAACAATCGAGAATATGTTCGTAATGCACATTCGTACATGTTTACGCTGTAAGTCAATTAGTTGACCGATTGATTATCATTATCTGATTGGTCTCTCTTTTAAAAAAAATCTATTTTTTCTTCACAGTACATGTATTTATCGATCTTTTACTCGTATTTAGCCTTTAAGGAAATTTATCGGATAAAAATCCTAAATAACTTAACTCTTAGACAATGCTTCAAGATACGATAGAGTCCATACATGACATATTTTCACCTTCTCCAGCATCGTCTGTAGGGGACTTAGGCCATGTCCGCCATGGAGAGCGCTTCTCCAGGCTATAATTTAAATGATGATGACCTTTAATTTATAAGTTGGACTGTTGCCAATTTATTGAATGTAACTATACTAGTCTTTGTAAGTTCTCTATCCTCCTCTTATTGATATAATTATACTCAGTGGGCAATCTCGCCTGATTTAAAGTAGCGATCAAGGGAAACATCATTGGTGTACTTAAAAGTCATGGGTGCTCCCATCGAGGATGAGATGATGACTCGATACTACCAGACTGATTTTCTGTAAACACATAATTGGTAGATATTATCCTTTTGGGAAGAAAGTGGTGTTCCTAGAGCAGCTCAGACTAAGGCCCTCTCGAGGAGATGTCACTGATGACTAAGGTTTTAAAAGCTTGTATCAAGAAAACGAAGGTCAATTGCAAAGAAAAGAAAAAAAAATAAAACTGAAGACGGGTCCAAGTAAAAGTCGAAGAAAACTAGCAAAGTAATATTGATGGCTAGTAAGGCCTCGAAATAAGGTAAGAGGACGGAAACCCTCCATCCCCCAAGGCCAGCGGGGTGCTCGGTGTAGAGTCACCCTTCTCGAAGGCTGTAATGAATGAGAAGCTCGAGAAGATCAAATCTCCAAACATCACAAAGTTCTGTAATGAATGAGAACCTCTAAAAGATCAAATCTCCAAATATTACGAAGTTCAATGGTAAGGGAGACCCCAATGCCCATATTAGGGCACTCATCAACACTTTTTGGTTGTGTTAAACACAATGAATCTGCTAAAGTAATTTGTAGAGTGGGGTGGTGGTGAATACAAATCTCAATAACTTTTTAGATTTTTACTTAGAAACTTAACAACTAAAGATCTCAATGATGATAATATTAAAAACACAAAGTAAAATACAGAATGAAGAACACATAAATTTATTAAAGCTAACCTTTATTTAAAAATTTGAAGGGTTTTCTAGGATAAGCAACCTTACTTTCCTAGCTACAAATCTTTAGAAAAAAATAGTTTCAAAAATAAATTACAAAGCAAGCTACAAATCACTCTCTATATCTCTCATAATTCAGTGCTTCTCTTGCTAAGTAATTCTCTCTCTATTTCTCTATATGATTCAAAATACAAGGCTACTATTCCAAAGAAAAAGTAAAATTGTAGATATCCCCTGATGGAGTGGACCACGTGATGTTTGACAGGCTGCACTCCATGATCATTTTCCTTAGTTGGCTAAACATTCATTTGACACATGTATTCTGGACCATATTTCCCTTCCAAATTATGTTCATTTGCTAACAGAATTGAGGCTTTCTTTCCAAATAATGAGATAGTAGCAATGATTTGAACTTTGTAATATCATCCCCGTATAGTGATCTTTCCTCTAACTCTCTTATCCGGGGATAACTTGTATCTTCCCGTGATGGCTTCAACACTTGAATAACCTAAACCCTGATGATGCATCATGCATTTCCATGGAGATTTCTTGAAAAATATATGACAGATATGACCTGGCAGGATTCATATTACAATTCTACTTACATCTTGACACTTGCATACTATTAAGTTTACAAGATATTTATTACACAAAGTGTTCTGCTATGCTATACAAATATAAACATTATTTTCATTTCTAACACTAAGACATCATTATCAACATTATGTAGACCTACTTAACAGGCTGAATTCAACCATTAATGCAAGAATGTGTCGGGCATTCCCTTCAACACTAGAAGATGATGCAGATATATGATTTTCAGGTTTAATACCTATATCTGTTACCTCGTTCGAAGACTTGGCGACTAACTTCACCAGCTAATATATAAGTGGGATGACCCATATCAGGACTTTAGAGTCCCTGATGGACATAGAACAAAGGAACGAGTCTTTAAGAAGTTACGTTGACTTGTTCACTACCATACTTGTCAAAGTCTCGGGCCTAGACGAATCTATAGCCATGTTTCCCTCTAGAAAGGAATCACTAATGAGGCATTCCGGATGTCATTAGGCAAGAAGAAGCCTTATAACATGAAAGAGCTCCAGGATAAGACTGACAAGTACATAGCAGCAAAAGAAACAGATGATGACTCCAAGAAAAGAAAGGATTCCTTCGAACGGACAAACTATGACTGACAAGAGCTCAGGATATGAATGAAGTTCAAGTCACAATAATGAGACTCCCAGCCCCGAGGGGCAATAATCTATATTGCTATTTTATTTTGATAGTTTGATTAGGTCTTGGGAGACCAAGTACTTTAAATTTTACTAGATTCTTGGTGATTAATTAGTTTGATATGCAGTAGAATAATCTATAAACTATAATATGCAATATTCTAATTAGTTTGATAAGGTCATGAGGTTTCGAGTATGTTGTTCAGTTAAATTTGTTATAACATGAGACTTTTTCATAAGATACATTTAAACATGAGAAGCTTAAGAAAATCATGAAACTAGGGGGGGGGGGGAAAATACTCTCCTAATAAAATTTATAAAGCCACAAAAATTGGTGAATACAATATTCATGATAAGCTCAGTCAATAGTTAAGGGATAGTCAAATATACCACATTCGACCAAGAGTTTGGGGGGGGGGGAAGAAAGTTATGAGGGAATTGTGTACCTACGAATCCAGGAATAACCTAGTGTTAACGCTCGGTTGATGGTATCTGTATATGTAGAATCCTGTTGAATCAATCTTATTCAGAGGTATCTGGAGCTAGGAAAGCTCTGGAAAGATAAGAAGGATGATGGGTAAGACTTTCGATATATATGAATTGACAGGGTACTACACAGGAGGTTCCTCGTACTGCCATAAAGTGTTTTAAGGCCCTTGGAAAGACCAATTAATATTCTAGGATATGCACACTAGATAGTGATGATAACATTCTAGGATCAGGGTACTAGCTCATAAGATTATGAGTTAAAAGACCCAATACTAGTTGTATCTATTAAAGGATATAGTTTCCAATATCCTATGATTAGCATGTTTGATGTGAAGGTCATGAAGACCCAAGAAGAATTAAGAAAATATGGTGGTAAATTATTGTTAGAGAACAGTCGATGAAAACTAAAGATTCGAGAAAGTCTGGTATAAATTATTGTAAAAGCCTCTTACAGGCCCATTTGACACATGAGGGTATATATAAGCCTCTCGTAGGCCCGTCTGATACGAGAGGCCCATCTGATACATGACGGTGTGAATAAGCCTCTTATATTTACATGACATGTCCATAAGTTCAAATATAAAAATTCGAGTTAGCCGATTAAGGGAATTTAATAGTAATAAAATTTATTTAAAAATAATCTATTTAAAAATAATAAATTCTACTACGTTATTAAGAGACCTAAAGTTAAGTGCTAAAAAAATAAATAAATAAAAAGGAAAAATAAAGTTGTATATAAAACCGCTTATAAATGATAAAAAGATAAGCACTGTAACTCAATTTTTTTTAGTTTTATTTATAGTTCTCTAGGCTTTGAGCATGTTTGACTTACCTTAACTTAAAATCATTTATTAATTAAAATGAATAAATTAACTTAAAATTATAAATAATATTAACTTAAAAATTAAAAGTTAGAAGCCACTTACTTTAAAAAAATTATAAATAATTTATAAGTCCATCCAATTTATTTATCACAACAAATGAGTTCCTATTAATTTGTATATGAACTTTAAATAACTTATAAAGTTATTCAAACAGACACTTTATCGAGAGAGCTTCCTGATAGTTTAGATTTTATTTTGGTGTTTTGACATTTTGTTACTAGTATTTTCTTTTTTGTGTTTATATCTATTCACCTTTTCTAAAAATAGTAATAATTATTATTTCTTATATTAATTTTTATTTTTCAATTATTAATAATAATAAATTCTAATAATTTTAATATATATATATATATATATATATATATATATATATTATATAAATTATTTGATAATCAATAACTGAAAATCCGACAGGATATGTGCTCATATAGCCCAAACCTTTATACATATAATATAATTAAATAAATCAGGGCCCAAGCGCAACCAAAGGAAAGTTATCCGACCCTCGGGTCAAATCCTTGGATCCCGGGTGGGATCCTCAAGGGGACCCAACAAAATGTCAAACTTGGTCCCCAAGCCTGGATCACTCACAAAAGGCCAAAAGAAGACAAAGCTAAAATGACTAATTTTAGCAGGGACAACCAAATCCTCCTACAACTATATCATGTGTCAGGAGACGACAGATGTCTTTTGACTAGTTATCTCTGCAAAGAGATAAAAGACATAACAAATTAAAATAACGGCTATCTTTTCAAAAAGTGACAGCTGACCCTATAGCAAAGGGACAAAAGACATTATAAGCCAAATAATAGTCACATGCTTCTCACAAGGCGACAGTTGTAACCCTAATCATGTGCACATTATATGAAATGTATTGTCACATCATTTGTTATAGAAGTGAAAGTCTCTATTCTCTCTAGGACTTTCTCTCTCTAGTATTTATACTTTTTCCATCACTAAAAAACTAAGTTCCTCCACTGGAGGTGTCTCCGGAGCTATAAGCTCCACTGAACATTCTATTTCAGATGATCAAGACTAGGAAAAGGAGCTAAGGATACCAACCAGATTAAGAGAAATCACGGTAGGTAGGACTTAGAGGGTGTTTGACTTACCTTAAAATAAGTTATTTATGAATTAAAATTAATAAATTAACTTAAAAATATAATTTAAATATAACTTAAAATTAAAAAGTATGATCAAAGTAATTCAACTTATAAATTACTTTTAATTTTAAATGACTTTTTTTAATAAAAATAACTTATTAATTAATATTTCATATAAGTAACTTATATAAAATCCCAAACACCCTCGTTAGCACACCCCACGGCTCTGTTCTAAAAATTCCCGATTTGACCGATTAATCCTCCGATTAATCGCTAGAAGGTGCCTTACCGATTAAATTTTTCGATTAATCGTTTTTGACCGATTTTATTAATATATTATTAAAATAAATTTTAGAATAATTATTTAATTAATAAATTTAATATATTATATGTTATTATATAATATTTAATAAAATAAATATATATTATGAATAACTATTAGTTAAAATAATCAAATTACATTTAAAAAGTTAAAATAAATATATTTTTATATAAAATTATATTATTATATATTAATATTATTAATTTATATCCAATTAATCCTTCCGATTAATCCCCGATTTTCCGATTAATCACTAGGCGGTACCTTCGCCGATTAGCATCGCCTAGCGATTTTTAGAACATTGACCCACGGTAGTAAACTAGTAATAGCATCTTGTACGAAGCCATGAAGGGTTGGCTCACACTTCTTTTATTAGCGGGCGTGTAAAAGTTGTGGTTCACAGTTCACAATGTTCGGACAATCGAAATCGATTGATTGATTTAACATGAAGAATGTTGACATAAAATTTTCCAAATAATCATTTCTAGTAAAAGTATAAGTTACACAATTGAGTGACCAAAATGAGTACTATACTGTTTGACAATTACTTATAAATAACTGCAGCTTATAAGTAAAAAAAATAATAAATAAATATATTTTTTTAATTTTCATTTATAAATCAACTTTAAACCTAGTTAAATCGTCGGTGAAAAAATAACTTTTACGAAAAATTTGAAAAAAAATATTTATTTATTATCTTTTTTATTAAAAATCACTTATAAGTCCTGACCAAACATCCACAGCAGAGTAGACCCTACTCTGAAAGATTGCTTACCTAGAATCACAGACGCCAACCTCTCTCCTCTCTCTCTCTCTTTATCTCTCTCTGCACAAACTCCCATGTGAATTGCTTCATCATTTCCTGCTGTCTTTCTTCACACATTCTCTCTC
>JAUEJK010073437.1:0-12007 GCA_032274865.1 Eryngium alpinum | reverse complement strand
TTATATCCTTGTGTTTGTACCTCTTTATGAGGAGTGATTACTCGTAATATAGTTTTATTTCACTGTCAAAAAAAAAACTAGCTTGCAGTTCATTTTAATTCAATTGTCATTAAGACGACAAGCTAATACATAAAATTTATTATCTACAAGGAGTAAAATTTAGTTTAAAGGATGAGTTGAAATAAATGTGATACTATTAGGGGTAGAAATGCTCGATTTTTAAACATAGCTCTGCACTGATTTTAAGCTACACGCGGACATGTTATGTTCTTGGCTCACCAGGCTTACCGTGAATATGTATACTCTGGTCTATTCAAGTATCATAGGACACATATTCGTGCTAACAATCCTACAAGAAGATAGAGGAACAAATACACACAAAAAGCAAGTGTTTATACTCTTATCTATTTCTGAAAGGGACTGGTTGTTAGAAAAACCAAAGATGATTAACCAAAAGCACTGCACTACACTTATATAGGTTAATAGAAGTGTAACACATATTTACATTTGTACAAAAAATCATGTATAGCTTATAAAATAAGTAAGGGATCTCATATCACTGCATGTCAATACTGCAATGACTTAAGGCAGTCTTACACTTAGCTGTTACACCTTTAATAATCATTGTACAGGTGACAGTCAATGGTTCTCATTTTAGTCTTTAGTCATTAAGCTAGACTTGTCACAAAAACTGCATATGCAGTGAAAGCTCTAGCCATCAGTTAAGGTCTTGAAGAGCAGCCCTTTGTGTCCGGGTGTAGTTCTTATGAAGACTCACTACAAGACAAAATCTGCATTGGGACATAGCTGATATTGACTGAAGACAGTTGCAAGGAAAGATGAAAGAAGTTGTCATGCTCCAGCATTGGAAACAACATTTCTATAGTCAAGCTAAAAGAAAGATTGTGAGATCTGGATTCTAGCAGAACAAGACAAAACTCATAACTACTTTTGGTTGGGGCCGCAGAGGTCAACATATGCCAACAAAACAGTCCAGTTACCAAATTCATAAATGTGAGTTTCTGCACATTTGTCTCATTCCAGTTTTAGCAAAGCTATACCTATGTATAGTTTTTAGATGTTATCTTTATTTGTAAGTTTTACACTCAGGGGTTCGTAGAGAGAGATATTCTGTAAACTGAGTGTATTACTTTGTCGCTCCAATCTTGGAGAGTTCTTGTTGCCTTGGGGAAGGTTAAACCTATCATCTTCAATATAATACTGTATTGTTGATATATCGCATGTGTTCTTGTGTTTATATCCTGTTGTTTGTTTATCAGTTTGAATCACTACACCTTACATACATTTGTTGAAAAAGAACTGCACTTGTTTTTAAAGTTTTAAAAGTTGGATAAACTTGCATTCACCCCCTGCAAGTTTTCTTGATCTCTTTTCATTTAATAATTGGTATCAGAGCCAACTAGCTGACTATACAAGCTAGAAGGTCCTTCGAAAATGAGTTCAAAAGGAAATCCAAAAAATTCCACAACTTGTAAAGAAAGAATACTTTTCCTGGAAAGCAAGAATGAGGATGTATTTAAGATTTCAAGATGTTGAATATCTTGAAGTCATTGATGATGTGCCTTTCATTCCTGAAAAGCTTGTTCCTACATGTGTTGAAGATGATGTTGAGGTTGAAGAACATTGGGTTGGAAAACAACCTAGGGAGTTCACTAAAGATGAAAAGGAGCAGGTTGAAAAGGATGGAAATGTAATCAATATTCTTGTGAGTGGTATTGATAATGAGATGCTGAATACAATTATGAGTTGTGGAACTGCTAAAGAGATGTGGGACACTATTCAAACAATGTGTGGGTGGTTAAGATGTAAAGGAAAACAAACTGTAGATTTTAACTCAAGAATATGAGGGTTTTAACTGCAAAAGTGGTGAAAGTTTGTCAGATCTGTATGGAAGG
This sequence comes from Eryngium alpinum, assembly GCA_032274865.1. Lineage (NCBI taxonomy): Eukaryota > Viridiplantae > Streptophyta > Magnoliopsida > Apiales > Apiaceae > Eryngium > Eryngium alpinum. Next base: position 10,091 of record JAUEJK010073437.1, on the reverse strand, counting down.
TTCAAGAGGCTGTTGAATGATTTGATTTTGTTTGGGAGAAACTATTCAGATCAGGATATTTTCTCAAAGTTCATGAGGGCTCTTCCCAAAGCTTGGGGTTCCAAAATTACTGCTATTGAAGAGGCAAGAGAGTTGAAGCTGATAACCTTAGAGGATCTCTACAGAAAGCTCCAAACCTATGAGCTTAAAGTGAATCAAAGGAATGAGAAGCTCAATGGAGGAAAAGCAAAGTCTTTAGCTCTCACTGCTAGAGGAAAAGAAAAACTGCATGGGTTCAATGCAGTGAAACAAGCCGAGGAGGAACCTGAATATGAAGAAGGTAATGAAGATGAAGAGAATGATGAGTGTGATGAAGATGAGCTGCCTAAGAGGACCTGAGCAAAATCCAAGATGAGGCATCTGCTTTGGTGGCTAGGAGAATGGCTAGCTTCAGATCTAGAAGGTTTGGAAAAAGAACAGCATCCTGGTCCAAACCTGGTGCTAAGCCTATCTATCAAGACAGAGCAAATGTGACTTATTTCAACTGCAAAGAACCTGGTCATTATGCATCCACTTGTAAGAAGCCAAAGGTCTTCAATCCAGCTCCAACAAGTCAAAGTACTGCTAACTTTAGCAATCTGCAGGCTGAGCTAGAAGACTTAAGAAAGAAGTACAACAATCTCTTGTGGTAAAAAGGAAATGGGAAAGCTTATGTTGCTGAAGGAAGAGATTATGCTGAAGATGGAGAGGATGATGACCAGCAGTACAAAAATCTTGGATTAATGGCCTCAAGCTCAGAAAGGTACCCTCATTACTCAACTATGACAAGAAAAATTATCATGCTTCTAAATCTCATGAACAGTTAGTTAAGGAAATAACCTCTGCATACAATGCCATGACAAGCATAACCACAGAAAATGAAAAATTGACAAAAGAAAATGCCATGCTCTCAGCTAGGAACACTTTCCTTGAAGAAGAACTGCAAAATCACAAAAACATTAAAACTGAACTAGAAAGAACTGCATGTCTATTAAAATATTCTAGGGAAGTTCAAAAATATACTACTGAAAAACTTCAAAATGAAATAAGTATCAAGAGGAAGTGGATAGAAAATGCAAATACACTTTGATTCACAAGTTATTAAACAAACTGAATGTTTGGGATTTGTGAAACAAAGTAAAAGACAAAGATTGTTAGACTTTTATGAAGGACCGAGCTAAAGAAAATTTACTTTAAAAGAAGTGAAAACAAATTTAATTTAAAAGAAAATCCTTGGGTTAGTTTGGATTCTTATGGTCATGACTGTGGAATTGTATTTTATGAATATGCTCCCTCAAGTGAGGAAATCAACTCTGATTGTTCATCTCCAAGAAGCATAAGCATAGCTCAAGAAGTGGAAAGCATTACAAGCTTAACACTGTTGATGCTAAAAAAAAAGAAATGGAAAATCTGTCGAAGATAAAGCTAAGGCTGAATCTGGTAGAAAAACTTGTTGGCATTGTGGAGATGAAAATCACTTGTCATTTATATGCACTGCATCACATGCCCTTAGTAATGAATCCATATCATGTGAAGAGCAATCCTCTACTGAAGCCAATGAATGCACTGCTACACATGAGAAATATGAATTCTCAAGTGATGCAAATTCTTGCTTCAGTGAAGGATAAAGCTCTACAAAGTCAGTCACTACTAAACATAAGAACAAACATGTGTTTTATAGAAATCTTTCGGCTAATGCAATAATTGACAAGTTAACCTCAATGAATGTCACTAATTATGATAATCACAAAAACACTGCACAATCACATGTCATATCAAGAACTGCACTAAAAGCTAGAGATGGGCATCAGAGCGGTTCGGGGCCGGAGAGTGCTATCTTCACCCCCGCCCCGAAATTGATCGGGGATCAAATTTCACCCTCCGTCCCCGCTTTGATCGGGGATATCCACGGAGTTTCAGAGATTCTAAATACAAAATTTTATTTTAATTTATTATTATTGTAGCATTTTTATATTTTAAATTAAAATTTTATATTAAAAATATAAATAAATATTTGATAAAATTAATTTTGTATCAGCTAATAACTTATAAACATAATATTATAACTCAATTTTAGTATAAATATATTTATTTATTTAATTTTTAATACATATATCTAATAAATATTAAAAATATAAGCGAGGATCCGATATCGGGGCGGGGAGACACTAAACTCCACACCTGCCCCGATCCCCGAAAAATCCCCGAACGGGGAGCCCCAAACGGAGATTTTAAAGCGGGGATCAGATGGGGACTAAACGGGGCGGGGAGGATGTTCATCCCTACTAAAAGCCATAGGACCCAATATCTCTTAGGTACCAAAGGCAACCTAAATTGTCTTCATATGTGCAGGGCAATGTGTCTAGAGATGTTTGGGTACTTGATAGTGGTTGCACTAGACACATAACAGGTAGCAAGCCTATGCTCACCAATTTTCTGGAAGAGGTTGGCCCATGGATTACTTTTGGAGACAAAGGCAAGGGTAAGGTCATGGGATATGGCAAGGTAATTTATGGCAATATGGTTTTCGAAAATGTGGCATTTGTTGATGGTTTGGGTTATAATTTGTTGAATATCAGTCAGTTATGTGATAAAGGGTATGAAGCAAAGTTTAATAGCAGAATGTGTTTGTTTTCTCATAAGGACATCAAGTTTCCAGCTCTTAGAGGAATCAGAATTTGTGATGTGAGGAATTAGAATTGGTGATGTGTACCAAGCTGAGTTTAATGGTTCAAATAAGACTGAAGTTTCATGTTTTCTAAGCAAAGTTGTAAAGGATGAAGGTTGGCCGTGGCATAGGAAGCTTTCATATTTAAACTTCAACAGTTTAAATGAGTTAGCAAGAAAGGAATTGGTTGTTGGTATGCCAAAGGGAGAATTTCATCAAGATGAGTTATGCAGTTTTTGTCAAAATGGCAAAATGAAGAAAGAAAGTCTCAGAAGCAAATAAGTGTCTTCAATCACTACACCTCTAGAGTTAATCCATATAGATCTCTTTGGTCAAGTTAATGTAATGTCCATCTCAAAGAAAAGATATGCTCTTGTAGTGATTGATGATTTCTCTAGATATATCTGGGTAAGGTTTCAACACTCCAAAGACGAAGTTCCATATCAGCTCAAAGAACTGCTAGTGAAAGTAGAAGTTGAGGCTGGTGAAAAGGTCAAGTGTTTAAGAAGTGACAATGGGACGGAGTTCAAGAATGCAGTTCATCTGGAGTTTTGCAATGAGAAAGGAATCAATCATCAATTCTCAGCACCAAGGACTTCTTAACAAAATGGAGTTGTTGAGAGGAAGAATATGACATTGATTGAAGCAGCCAGGATAATGCTGAATGAGTCTAAGCTTGCTACTTACTTTTGGACTGAAGTTGTTTGCACTGCATGCTTTGTGCAAAACAGATCACTCATTGTAAGAAGTAAAGGAAAAACATCTTAGCAGATAGGTTTAATGCCTTATAAACATGAACAATTTCATTTGCAAGTTGATCATGAGTTTTAACATGGTGTGCATTAACCTTAGTAGTGTCAATAAGTGGGAATACCTGAGATGAAGTGGTGGCCATCAGTCCAAGGTTTTTGAACTCCTCATCTCCTTCATCTTCAGCCCAGTCATTTCCTTCTGCTATGAATGCCCTGGTAGACCTTCCTTGGGTTTTCCTCAGTAAATCATTGTATTTTCTTCTCATTTCCTCTAACTCAGCATGGACATCTTTGTTTGTGGGGGTTGCGGTGCTTGATCTGGATGACTTAGGCTTCTTACACTGGGTGGCATAGTGGCCTGGCTCCTTGCAGTTGTAACATGTCTCATTCTGCTTACTGCTGGTGCCTGCTCTGACTGTAGTCCTTGACTTCCAACTTGCAGTCCCTCTTCCTCTGCCTCTAGATCAGAAGTTATTGAGCCTCCTAGCTACAAAAGCCATAGCCTCCTCCTGAACTCTCCTGATATAATCATCATCACACAGATCTTCAGGGTCTTCAACATCTAGCTCCAGCTCAGCCTCATCCTCAAACTCATTTTCTTCTTCTTCAACTGGCAATGCAATCTGCTTTTCAACTTTCTGCTTTCCGCTTGCAGCGAGAGCCAAAGATTTAACAATGGTGTCTGAACTCTTTCCTTCTCTCTGCTGAATCCTCATTTCATAAGTATGAAGACTCCCATAAAGTTGTTCAAGAGTTAAGACCTTCATGTCCTTAGCTTCCCCAATGGCTATTGTCTTTGCATCCCACACTTTAGGCAAAACTCTCATGAATTTTCCAACCATGTCCTGATTTGTATAAATTTTCGCAAACAACTTGAGATCATTGATTAACTCTCATCAATCAGTTAGGCTTTCTCCACTTTTGCTTTTAAAACTTTCATACTCCTGAGTCAACACCTGGATCCTATTCTCTCTTACATCCTCTGTTCCTTCATAAACAACCTCTATTGTATCCCAGATCTCTTTTCTAGTTTTACAGCTTACAACAATGTTTAACATGTCATTATCTATTGCAGAAAATAAAAAGTTAATCACATTCCTGTCTTTGGAGTGAGATTCCTTCTCCTCTTTGGTCATTAGCTCAAGCTCTTTGGGAACCAAGTGCTCTTAAATCTCCACATCATTTTCAACTCTTGCTGGAACCAACTTCTGGGGTATAATAGGGCCATTATCTATTACTTCAAGATACTCTGGATCTTGAGAGTGCAAGAAAACTCTCATCCTAGCTTTCCAGAAGAAATACTCCTTCATAACCAGCAAAGGGATTTTGTTTCCTTTAGAAATCATTCTTCCAAGAATCTTTTAGCAAGTATAATCTGCTAACCAGCACTGATACCAATTGTTAATTATGAGCTCTAAGGTGCAGAAGGGGGGTTGAATTCACCTTTACAATTTTTTTTAAATCTATTCAGTAAAGGTGCAATGCCAACACAAAGGATGAACAAAGATTAAGAACTGTGAAGTGATATGAGTGAATAGGCTATATGAAAGAAAAACAAAACAACACACAAAACTTTATCAAACAATTTTGTTAGAATTGATGACCTGCAATGAAGTTAACATCTTCACAAAAGGTATACCAAAACTAAGTTGGTCTGCAATGAAGTTCTTCCACTTACAAGAAATATTCTCTCTCTAAACTGCTGGAAAAACTTACAAAGAAAATGATACAATAACAGAACGATTTGAATTACAAATTTGCTAAAACTAGCACTGAGACAATAAAGCTAATACAAAAGCAACTTCCCAAATCTGGTAAACCTTTGTCCATAATTTAGCAGCCCACAGTTGTCCAAACAAACAGAACTCTGATTTTCAAGTGGTCCCTCCAGTTTGGCAGCTCACAAAGCTTCATTCTTTTGGCAGATTCTGTAAAACAGTTTTGTCCTCTAGCTGCAACAGCTAACTGTCACTTTCCTTGTCCCCTTAGTCAACTTTGATCCAGCTTGCACGTGCAGTCCTTTGTCTTCAAATAAGAACTAACTCCAGGTACTGCAGTAGCAAACTTGACCTGCAAGCTAAGTCTTCACTTCATATGGAATATCAGTTGTGACAGACTTAACTATTTGACTAAGTACAAAACAAAAACACTCTTGAACAACACCTTTACAATTATGAAGAGTAGGTGCAGTGTTCAAGTCCTGAACAACATTGGAACTGCAGTATTCTTATTTATTTACATGCAGTGCACAAGCTTCCAGTTATTCTATTGTAACTGTATAAGTATAAATGTGGTATTGCACTTTAAATTGTGCAGTCCATACTCTAAACTACATTGCAGTGTATTGACATCATCATCATGGTTCATATTTCCAACAAAAACCTCCCCTAGTTTTCCAAAGAAAATGAGTCAAACCACACAAGAGTGCACACACTAACATTGCACACACTGCACATACCACATCCCTTGATGGTGCTCAATTTCCATCTTTTGAGCATCATCCAACTCTCACTACATCTAATACAGTTCCCACCACTATAGCTCAAGTTGATCTCCCAACTTCCATCTCTTTGGGGGAGTCAATACTCAACATTCCCACATCTAATGTGGTAGCTGAGGAGAGGGCAAGCAGTCCTACTCATGATTCCTTCTTTAACTTGCCCAATGATCATTAGCCAATAGAGACTGAATCTTTCACTGCACCTAAAGATGTAGTGAGTTCACCTGAAAAGTTTGTAACTTGCTCTGCAACCACCATTACACCTTTAGCTACAAATCCTGAAGTTGTTGTGACTGAGCCAAATACTCCAATCTATATAGATTCCACAGTCACAACTCCTTCCTCCTCTATCTAGAGTGAGGAGAGGAATGTAGTTCCTTTCTCTTTGCCAATGGTGCCCTACAAACCCATTGATGTCCTTTCCTTTCAAAGAATTGCATCTCCTCAATATACAGTTCAAGAACTGCAACTGGTGTTTTTAGAGCTTCATCTTCTTCTTCCACCACTATACGTGCCCTTGAGATTACTAAAACCACTCCTGTAGTTTCTACCCCAATAGCAACTCTTGAGGAACCCTCAGGTCAAGTGGAAACCACTTTTCAAACACTTTCTTCATCTCTTCCTTCTTTCACTGCATCTATACTCCAATCAACAACTTCAACACCATTATCCAAGATTGACACCCAACACCATTCTAGCCTTCATGCAGATCCTTGCAGTGATTCATATGTAAGTAGTGATACTCCTCAAGTTCATCCTGAAACATTCATATATCCTACTTTCTCTGCTGATCTGCATGGTGCTCAAAGGGAGATCCAAGACAATCTCCAATGGATCATGAAAGAAATAGACTCTCCTTCTAGAGTCTCAGATTGGGATAAGTCTGAAACCATCAAAAGGTGCTTCAAAATGACTTATCAACACCTACTGACGATGGCTTCTGGACTGCAGAAGGTTAAGGAGAAAGGCTCAGAGCTCAAGTAGGAAGTATATGAAATCTAGGTTGCAAGAAATGAAATATCAGAAATTAAAGAACTTCTCTTATCAGCTATATCATCTTCGTCCTCTCTCTCTTTTGCAAAGTTAATGCCAAAAGGGGGGGGGGGGGGGGAGAAGAGTGACAAGGATAATGAGGATGGTGATACATCTGGTAGTGGAGGTAATAAGTATGCTAAGGAATGAGGGAATAAGGGTGCTGGAAAGGAAGGTTTAAATCAAGCTCTTGAACCTGAGCCCATGAGTAATAAGGGGAAATGAATTGAAAAGACTGCAACAACTTGTTCTGGGGGTGCAGTTCTTTGCTCTAGGTGCAATTTAGTTGCATGACTTTGTTTGGGGTGCATACAAAAAGGAAAGGCAATTCTTGAATCAAATCTGGAGGATAATATCTGGAAGGGATGCCTTCAGGTCATCACACTCAGAAGATTATCCAAAAGAAGGATGGAGCTAGAAAATAAATTACTCTTTCTTCAGTCACTATTGAGGATAAATCTGGAGAGAGAGCTAAGACATATCCAACCAAGAAAAGAACTGCAAGATCTACAAAGCCAAAAGAACTGCAAGCTAAGAACGTTGAAGCTGAACCAGAGAAAGAGATGACCACTGAAGAGTTGATTGTACAACTTCATCAACAAGATCTCTTGGACTTGGAGGAAGAAAAGAAAAATAAGTACATCTCTTTATAGAAAAGAAATCTTGCATTCTATCTGATAGTAGAGAAATAAGGTTTCTTGTGCATGGATCAAGAAATTGATGTCGATCATGAAGTTCTTAACAAACAGAAAAGCTGCAGAGAAAGAAGAGATTGAAAGAATGGATAAGGTAATTTCGGAAGTTGAATCTTCAATCAAGTCCTTCATACAAGAATCCACAGCTGAAGACTCCAAGTCTTGCAGTGAAAATCTAACACCTGACAATGCTTAAGTTGGCTTAACTTCTGCGATAACACAAGTTGAGAAAGTAAGTTAAAGCTCTGCATCAAAAAAGCCAATAGCCCGAATCACTGCACCAGCCACTTCAAGTGCTCCACAAAAGACTGTAGCTCTTAGTCCAAGTGAAATTAGAGAAGATGGAGAGAAAAGGTTTTTTAGGTCAATTGTCTTAATCAAGGGAATTGTCAACTCACAAAAATAATTTTCTGCATCTCTTTAAGTAGAAGAGCCAATTCAGTAATGAGGAGTCTTGATTGGTTTCTTAAAAAATCTTCAACTGATCTTCAATATCTTCACTTCCTGATCAAGGATCCCACTCCAGTCTCCAAGTTCTTCAGAAAATAAATTAATAATCTTCCCAATAAGAGAGCTGCTGAAGCTTTAAAATCCAATCCTTGGAAGCTTGAGATCAACTCATAGAATTGGACAATAAAATTTGAGAATCCTGATGGGAAGATCAAGGAACTTAATTGGATGGAGCATAAAGATGTATTGAAAAAGGATGAACTGCAAAGTCTTATTAACATCATTGGGACACTCATTACCAAGGAAGCTCAGCACATGAATTTTATGGTTAAATGCAGACAGAATTTAAAGAAGACGGAAGAAGAAAGGGGTGAGAAAAGCCTTGTTCAGCTCATTGACCCAACTTCAACAAAGAATATGAATGTAAGTGATAATTCAGGAATTGGATTTGGATCAATCACTACTGAACTGACTAATGATGAGCATGGAGAAGCCAAGAAACAATGGACAACTCCATGACCTTCAGAATCTAAGTCCTAGAAACTTTTTCTGCAAGTCCAATTTCTTAGCATGTAGTTTCAGTTCCTCAGCTAATCTCAAAGGCTCAGAGCCTTAGGTCATGTACCTTTAAATATCTTGTACAATTTTACTTTTCACTGCATGATTAGATTAGAACTTGATTATTGTACTTATTTTTCTTTTTTATGAAAGTAAGGAGGATAAGTTGAAAATTACACAAAATTAATGAGTCGAAAATCAATGGTGAAGTTGAAATTTTACTTTCCAAAGCACAAGAGTTATTTATTTTTCAAATTCTTTATTCTATTGGTTTTGACATCATCTTTGGTTAACCATAAGGTAAACCTTGTTCTACAATACTTACGTTAGGGGGAGATTGTTAGGAAAATCAAAGATGACTAGCCAAAAGCACTGCACCATACTTGTATAGTTTTATAGATGTGTAGTTCTTTACATAATTGTACAGTTCACTCTTGTATACCTTATAGAACAAGTAAGGGATCTCTCTCACTGCATGTTAATACTATAATGACTCGAGATAACCTTACACTTGGCTGTTACACCTTTAATAATCATTGTACATGTGGCAATTAAGATGTTACTTCATATCTTTAATTTTTAACTAGGCTTGTCATAAGAAACTGCACATGCAGTGAAAACACTAGTTCTCAGTTGTTACCTGAGGTGTAGATCTTTTGCCTGGGCACATTTCTTTCTTCGGGATTCACTACATGACAGAATTGCATAAGGACAAAGCCGAGTTTAACTAAAGATATTTTCAAAGAAAGAGAAGGGAAGCTTCGTGCATACCTTTGGAGACAACATACCTACAGATAAGCTAAAAGGAGGATATAGAGATCAAGCTTCTGGCAGAACAAGACAAATCTCAGAACTACTTTTGTTTGGACCATAGAGGTTAACAGATGCCAACAAAAGAATGCAATTACCAGAATTAGTAAAGTGCAGTTTCTGCACCTTTATTGTCGACATATCAGTTTTAGTAAATTTGTAGCTATGTATAGTTTTAAGTTGTTTTCCTTTTTTGTAAGTTTACATTCAGAAAAGTTTAGAGAAAAATCTGTAAGTTGAGTGTGAATCTTTGTAACTCCATTTCTCGGAGAGATCTTGTTGCCTTGAGGAAGGATAAACCTAACTTCATCAGTATATTCATATATTGTTGATATTTTACTTGTGTTCTTCTTATGTAGATTCCAGTTTACTTTGCCTTAGATTCATAGCTTTACTCTTTCATAACAAAAGTCTTACAATAAATCTTCGCCTACATCTTAAAACACTACTAATTCACTACCGGAGTTGTAGGAGTACCAAAACTCAGGGCTGACTCACCACTTAATTATTGTTAAGTTTTTTAATTTTTATTTTCTTTTATAATTTAATGTACATACTATCTTTTAGGTAATTTTTATAAATATATTTTCTTTTATATATTATCTAAT
>JAUEJK010073332.1:0-12013 GCA_032274865.1 Eryngium alpinum | reverse complement strand
AGGTTAGAAGCTCAGATCTGTTTTTGATCTTTGAGAAGTTGTATTTTAGGCTTGCCTTGTAACTTTGCAGCTCCAGTTCTTGGAGATTTTGTACCTGAGTATATCTCAGAAGAAAACCCTCAAAGTTTTAATGAGAGTTAAACTTTGAAATTACTTGTTCTTGTTTGTGGTTTTCTTTCTTGTTTGTGTTTGTGTGGTTAGACTGGATTTTATTTTGTAAATTTGGTTTAGATTTGCATTCACCCCCTCTGCAAATCTATTCTGGGTTTATATTGTTTAACAATATCAAGTTTTTTAAAAACTTGCAGTCATAAGTCATGTGGTTTGTGCAACCAATATCTATCAGCCAACCTTTAGTTTTTAAGCTCTTGCTGGCAAAACATGATGCTACAAATAGCTCAGAGTCTTGTGGTTGTACAATAGCTGTTTTAGTTTCTCCTTGTTGATTTCTACATATCTTCTCTGTATGGCCCAGATGTCTGCACTTGTTACACCTTATGTCTGGCCTCCACCAACATTTTTTGTGTGGATGATTTGTCTTCTTGCAATGGAGGCATGGTGGATAAGAGTTGTAATTTTTTGCATCTACTCCATGTTATTTGGTGAGCATTTGTTTGGCTTGAAAAGCTCCTTCCACACATGTATTATTCCTCATAATCCTTATCTGTTCTTGTGCTTATAACGAACTTAAAACTTCCAGCAAGCTAATACTTGACAAATTGTTAGTGTTCTCTAACGATGATATATTAGCTTCAAATTTTTCGGGAAGTGTAACTAGAATCTTTTGAACTATTCTTGAATCTGAAAAGTCAGTACCAAGAAGTCTTACCTTATTAACTATGGTGGAAGTCTATCCAGATTTATGGGTTGTAGATTTGTGAGGTGTGATTTTTTTATATCATATACAGAGCTATGTGTTTGTAGGTTGTGTTGTGGTTGTATTTGCGCAGGCTCTCAGAAAAAATTCACACCCCATAAATTCACAACCCAAAAATCCGATACAAAGCTATGACAAAAAACCACAACCCACAACCATGAAATTTTTGTCTACATTAAAGCTATGGAAAAAAGACGCACCCCATAAATCTACAACCCAAAAATCCGATACAAAGCTATGATAAAAAAATCATAACCCACAACCATGAACTTTTTGTCTGCATTCAAGCAATGGATTCCAAAGAAATTTTTTGGATGACGTGATGCAGATAAAAGAATCAAGAAATTTTTTTTGTTTGCATTCAAGTTATGAATTCAAGATGGGCTTGGAAGATGTGAAGCAGATGAAGAAATAAAAAAAAAAAAGAACATGATGTAGTAATGAAGATAAAAGAAGAATAAAATATAATAAAATTAGGATTTTTAACAAATATAAAAATAAAAATAAATAAATATAAAAGTAAAGAGGAGTGTTGAAAATTAATGTGTTAAATATTTATTTATTTTATATTATTAAAATAATTCGTGTAAGACCTGGTCTACACGATTTAGTTTAGGTTTGAATTTTAAATATCCCTAAATTTTATGGATAAGTTGTTGATCCCTATATAAAGGGCAAATTTAGATGAAAAGATGTAGAATAAAAAAAAAAGATGTGGTTATATAAGTTTTTATATTCTATGTTCTCTCACTTTATTCTATATCCACCATGCCTCTGTTATACATTTATGCTTCCCCATATACAAACACCATGCTATATAATATATATACACATTTGTTGGTTTTTTTATTTGAATTCCCAGGCAACAGATAAGTTTTGGGAATCACAATATCCTGAGTACTGCACCAGTACTATTGCAGGGAGATGCTGACTTGCTTAATCATTAGTCAAAGAAAATGAGTTTCCAGAGCATCCAAATTCCAGATATGAGACACACATAAATGACATTTTGAACTACTCTTTCGATCATACTACTTCTCATAATGCAAGAGTGGCTAGTAAGGTCTACACACTGCATGAACTGGTATCTATTTCTAATGAGAAACTGACGAATTCACATTCTAAAGATCATAATCTCATCCCCACAAATATGCCTCCAGTTCTTATGCCTTCGATTCTTATGCTTTACTGGAAATCCATCTTAATCATCATAAGATGGAAACAGACATTGCCAAGTCAGATTCTTCAGAGGAGCAGCACATGGTTCATCAAACTCATGCCTCCTCACGGGCATCTTCTGAAGGGTTTCCCTCAGACATTTCTACAAGCATATTAAAATAACGTGCCTCACCTTTTAGCAGACAATATGATACAAATCCAAAGGAAGTTGATGGAGAAAGTAAATCATATGGATGTTTAAGGCTTAAAAGATCTCATCACAGTAAACTCAAACAAAGATTAACATTCACAATAGCTGACACGGTATTGTCAGTGAGCTTAAAGACAACTGAATATCTCAGTCATATTGCATATTTGCAAGTTGCATCAGCACTTCATGCATTATTATAGCTCTGAAAGCAACTCAATCTTCTCAGCCAAGAGTGGAGGATGAAGGTTTAGTTGTATCCGAGTGATGGGATTTATCATACATTGTTGATGTGCTAAAAGAATCTGATTTTTATGATGATGACACTGAAATGTTAATGGCATCAGAACTTTCTTCTTGAGGACCGGTACAAATATAAGCACAACACAACCTACAAACTCATAGCTTTGTATATGAGAGAAAAAAAAATCAAACCCTATAAATATACAACCCACAAATCCAATACAGGGCTATGGCAAAAAACCACAACCTACAACCATGAACTTTTTGTCCGCATTCAAGTATGGATTCAAATGAAATTTGGATGACATGATGCAGATAGAAAAAGCAAGAATTTTATTTTATTTTATTTTATTTTGCATTCGAGCTATGAATTCAAGATGAGCCATCTTGGAAGACGTGAAGCAGATGAAGAAATAAAAAAAAGAACAAAAAGAAGAAGAATCAACTTGATGTAGAGATAAAAAAAGAAGAATAAGATAGAAGAAATTAGGATTTTTAATAAATATAAAAATAAATAAATATTAAAGCAAGAATGAATGTTAAAAATTAATGTTTTAAATATTTATTAATTTTATATTATTAAAATAATTGGTGTAAGACCTCTTCTACACGTTTTAGTATAGGTTTGAATTTTAAATATCCCTAAATTTTAGGGATAAGTTGTTGAAGGAACTTCCTATACAAAGAGAAAATTTAGATGAAAAATATTTAGAATAAAAAAAAGTTGTAGTTATATAAGTTTTTATGTTCTCTGTTCTCTCTCTTTATTCTATATCCACCATGCCTCTGTTATACATTTATGTTTCCCCACATAAAAACACTATGCAATATAATATATATACACATTTGTTGATTATTTTTATGTCAACTCGTAGGCAACAGATAGGCTTTTAGAATTAAAATATTCTGAGTACTACACCGGTACCATTGCAAGGAGATGTTGACTTGCTTAATCGTCAGTCAAAGAAAAGGAATTCCCGAGCGCATCCAAATTCCATAGGAAAGACACACATAAATGACATTTTAAACTACTCTTTCGGTCATACTACTTCTCATAATGCAGAAACTGACAAATTCACATTCTGTGAGAAGTTCATATTCTCATCCACACATATATGCCTCCAGTGCTTATGCCTCTGATTCTTATGATGTACTGGAAATTGCAAGTCAGGTTCTCCAGATGAGCAGTGCATGGTTCCTCAAACTCTTGCCACCTCACATGCATCTTCTAAAGGGTTTCCCTCAGACATTCCCACAACCATGTTAAAACAACGTGCCTAATCTGTTGGCAGACGACATGATCCAAATCCAAAGGAAGTTGATGGAAAATGTAAATCATATGGATGTTTAAGGCTTGAAAGATCTCATCACAATGAACTTAAACAAAGATTAACGTTCACAAAAGTTGACACGGTATTGTCGGGGAGCTTAAAGACAACAGAATATCCCAGTCCTATTGCATATCTGCAAGTTGCTTCAACACTTCATGCATTATCAGAGCTCCGAAAGCAACTCAATCTTCTCATAAATAAATCAAAGAAAGATGTTGAGGGACCGCATGCGTGCTAAAACTGATGTTGGGGAAGGATCCAGCTAAGGAGTGGAGGATGAATGTTTAGTTGTATGTTAGTGCTGGGAATCATCATACATTGTTGATGTGCTAAAAGAATTTGGTTTTTATGATGATGACACTGACATGTTAATGGCATTAGAGCTTTATTCTTGAGGACCGGTACAAATACAACCACAACACAATCTACAAACACATAGCTCTATATATGAGAGAAAAAAAAATCAAACCCTACAAATATACAACCAACAAATCTGATACAGAGCTATAGCAAAAAATCACAACCCATAACCATGAACTTTTTATCTGCATTCAAGTATGGATTCAAATGAAATTTTTTGGATGATATGATGTAGATAGAAAAATTAAGATTTTTTTTTGCACTCAAGCTATGAATTCAAGATGAGCCATCTTAGAAGATGTGAAGTAGATGAAAAAACAAAAAAAAAGAACAAAAAGAGGAAGAAGAACTTGATATAGAGATGAAGAAAAAAGAAGAATAAAATAGAAAAATTTAGGATTTTTGATAAGTATAAAAATAAATAAATATTAAAGCAATGAGTTGTACTGAAAATGAATGCTTTAATATTTATTTATTTTATATTATTAAAATAATTAATGTTAGACTTGGTCTACACTATTTAGTTTACGTTTAAATTTTAAATATCCCTAAATTTTAGGATAAGTTGTTGAAGGAGCTCCCTTATAAAGAGTAAATTTAGTAGGGCGAGCAAAGATATCCGATTTTCTGGGTATCCAAATTTTTGATCCCATATTCAAAATTTTTAATCCGAATATTAGGGTATCTGATCCGAAAAATTGGATCGGGTATCTGATCCGATTTGTTTAGTCAAATTTGGATACGGACCCGGATAACATAATTGTAGAAACCGGATACCCGGATCCGATCCGGTTTTATAGTTTTTATACTACTTTTAATTACTATTACATATAGTATTAAGTTAATATTAATTTAATATTCAAACAAATACCAAATAATTACAAATATATAACTTAAAATATAAGTTATATAAATAATTTATATATATATCGTTCAATAATTATTATTTTCTATGAATTAGTATACTTATAAGTTTTTAACATTAAATTTTAAACTTTTCTTAAGTATAAATAAATTTTAAAGAAAATTTTTAAAAAAACATAAAAAATTATAATTTCAATAAAATTTAAAAAATATATACGTATATAAACTAGAACCGGATAATCCAATTTCCGATCCGATTTAACCGAATAACTGATTTTTCGAATATCTGATTAAATCGGATTGGGTACGGATCATAATTTTAATAACCCGAAAAATCGGCTATCCGATCCGAATTTTAAAACCGGTTCGGGTACCCGGTTTTGCTCACCCCTAAAATTTAGATGAAAAAATGTAGAATAAAAAAAAAGATGTAGTTATATAAGATTTTTTATTCTTTGTTCTATCTTTTTATTCAATATCCACCATGCCTCTCATACATTTATGCTTCCCCACATACAAACACCATGTTATACAATAAAAATACACATTTGTTGATTTTTTTTATGTCTATTTTTTGGCAATAGATAGGTTTTAGGAATCACAATATTCTGAGTTCTGTACCAGTACCATTGTAGGGAGATGCTGACTTGCTTAATCGTCAGTCAAAGAAAAGGAGTTCTCATAGCATCTAAATTCCAGATAAAAGACACACATAAATGACTTTTTGAACTACTCTTTCGATCATACTACTTCTCATAATGTAAGAGTGGCTAGTAAGGTCTACACACTGCATGAACTGGTCTTTATTTCTAATGAGAAACTGATGAATTTACATTCTGAAGATCATAATCTCATCCCTACAAATATGCCTCCAGTTCTTATGCCTCCGGTTCTTAGGCTTTACTGGAAATCTATCTTAATCATCATAAGATGGAAACAGACATTGCCAAGTGAGATTCTCCATAGGAGCAGCACATGGTTCCCCAGACTCATGTCTGCTCATGTGCATCTTCTGAAGGGTTTCCCTCGGACATTCCTACAAACATGTTAAAACAATGTGCCTCATCTGTTAGCAGACAATATGATCCAAATCCAAAGGAAATTGATGGAGAAGGTAAATCATATGGATGTTTAAGGCTTGAAAGATCTCATCACAGTGAACTCAAACAAAGATTAACATTCACAGGAACTGACACGGTATTATTGGGGAGTTTAAAGACAACTGAATATTCCAGTCCTATTGCAGATCTACAAATTATCAGAGCTCCGAAAGCAACTCAATCTCCTAATGAAGGAATCAAAAAAAGATGTTGAGGGACCCATGCGTACTGAAACTGATGTTGGGGAAGGATCTAGCCAAGAAGTTGAGGATGAATGTTTAGTTGTATGTTAGTGCTGGGAATCATCATACATTGTTGATGTGCTAAAAGAATTTGGTTTTTATGATGATGACACTGACATGTTAATGGCATTAGAGCTTTATTCTTGAGGACCGGTACAAATACAACCACAACACAATCTACAAACACATAGCTCTATATATGAGAGAAAAAAAAATCAAACCCTACAAATATACAACCAACAAATCTGATACAGAGCTATAGCAAAAAATCACAACCCATAACCATGAACTTTTTATCTGCATTCAAGTATGGATTCAAATGAAATTTTTTGGATGATATGATGTAGATAGAAAAATTAAGATTTTTTTTTGCACTCAAGCTATGAATTCAAGATGAGCCATCTTAGAAGATGTGAAGTAGATGAAAAAACAAAAAAAAAGAACAAAAAGAGGAAGAAGAACTTGATATAGAGATGAAGAAAAAAGAAGAATAAAATAGAAAAATTTAGGATTTTTGATAAGTATAAAAATAAATAAATATTAAAGCAATGAGTTGTACTGAAAATGAATGCTTTAATATTTATTTATTTTATATTATTAAAATAATTAATGTTAGACTTGGTCTACACTATTTAGTTTACGTTTAAATTTTAAATATCCCTAAATTTTAGGATAAGTTGTTGAAGGAGCTCCCTTATAAAGAGTAAATTTAGTAGGGCGAGCAAAGATATCCGATTTTCTGGGTATCCAAATTTTTGATCCCATATTCAAAATTTTTAATCCGAATATTAGGGTATCTGATCCGAAAAATTGGATCGGGTATCTGATCCGATTTGTTTAGTCAAATTTGGATACGGACCCGGATAACATAATTGTAGAAACCGGATACCCGGATCCGATCCGGTTTTATAGTTTTTATACTACTTTTAATTACTATTACATATAGTATTAAGTTAATATTAATTTAATATTCAAACAAATACCAAATAATTACAAATATATAACTTAAAATATAAGTTATATAAATAATTTATATATATATCGTTCAATAATTATTATTTTCTATGAATTAGTATACTTATAAGTTTTTAACATTAAATTTTAAACTTTTCTTAAGTATAAATAAATTTTAAAGAAAATTTTTAAAAAAACATAAAAAATTATAATTTCAATAAAATTTAAAAAATATATACGTATATAAACTAGAACCGGATAATCCAATTTCCGATCCGATTTAACCGAATAACTGATTTTTCGAATATCTGATTAAATCGGATTGGGTACGGATCATAATTTTAATAACCCGAAAAATCGGCTATCCGATCCGAATTTTAAAACCGGTTCGGGTACCCGGTTTTGCTCACCCCTAAAATTTAGATGAAAAAATGTAGAATAAAAAAAAAGATGTAGTTATATAAGATTTTTTATTCTTTGTTCTATCTTTTTATTCAATATCCACCATGCCTCTCATACATTTATGCTTCCCCACATACAAACACCATGTTATACAATAAAAATACACATTTGTTGATTTTTTTTATGTCTATTTTTTGGCAATAGATAGGTTTTAGGAATCACAATATTCTGAGTTCTGTACCAGTACCATTGTAGGGAGATGCTGACTTGCTTAATCGTCAGTCAAAGAAAAGGAGTTCTCATAGCATCTAAATTCCAGATAAAAGACACACATAAATGACTTTTTGAACTACTCTTTCGATCATACTACTTCTCATAATGTAAGAGTGGCTAGTAAGGTCTACACACTGCATGAACTGGTCTTTATTTCTAATGAGAAACTGATGAATTTACATTCTGAAGATCATAATCTCATCCCTACAAATATGCCTCCAGTTCTTATGCCTCCGGTTCTTAGGCTTTACTGGAAATCTATCTTAATCATCATAAGATGGAAACAGACATTGCCAAGTGAGATTCTCCATAGGAGCAGCACATGGTTCCCCAGACTCATGTCTGCTCATGTGCATCTTCTGAAGGGTTTCCCTCGGACATTCCTACAAACATGTTAAAACAATGTGCCTCATCTGTTAGCAGACAATATGATCCAAATCCAAAGGAAATTGATGGAGAAGGTAAATCATATGGATGTTTAAGGCTTGAAAGATCTCATCACAGTGAACTCAAACAAAGATTAACATTCATAGGAACTGACACGGTATTATTGGGGAGCTTAAAGACAACTGAATATCCCAGTCCTATTGCAGATCTACAAATTATCAGAGCTCCGAAAGCAACTCAATCTCCTCATGTAGGAATCAAAAAAAGATGTTGAGGGACCCATGCATACTGAAACTGATGTTGGGGAAGGATCTAGCCAAGAAGTTGAGGATGAAGGTTTAGTTATATCTGAGTGCTGGGAATCATCATACATTTGCTAATATGCTAAAAGAATCTGGTTTTTAGGATGATGACACTGACATGTTAATGGCATTAGAGCTTTATTCTTGAGGACTGGTACAAATACAACCATAACACAACCTACAAACTCATAGCTCTGTATATGAGAGAAACAAAATCAAACCCTACAAATATACAACCCACAAATCTGATACAGAGCTATAGCAAAAAACCACAACCCACAACCCACAACCATGAACTTTTTGTCTGCATTCAACTATGGATTCAAATGAAATTTTTTGGATGATATGATGTAGATAGAAAAATTAAGACTTTTTTTTTTGCATTCAAGCTATGAATTCAAGATGAGCCATCTTGGAAGACGTGAAGCAGATGAAGAAACAAGAAAAAAAAGAACAAAAAAGAAGAAGAAGAACTTGATATAGAGATGAAGAAAAGAGAAGAATAAAATAGAAAAATTTAGGATTTTTGATAAATATAAAAATAAATAAATATTAAAGCAAAGAGGGGTGCTGAAAATGAATGCTTTAATATTTATTTATTTTATATTATTAAAATAATTAGTTTAAGACATTGTCTACACGATTTAGTTTAAGTTTGAATTTTAAATATCCCTAAATTTTAAGAATAAGTTGTTGAAGGAGCTCCCTATATAAAGAGGAAATTTAGATGTAAAAGATGTAGAATAAAAAAAAAGATGTGGTGATATAGGAAATTTAGATGTAAAAGATGTAGAATAAAAAAAAGATGTGGTGATATAAGTTTTTATATTCTTTGTTCTGTCTCTTTATTCTATATCCACCATACCTCTGGTATACAATTATGTTTCCCCACATACAAACACCATACTATATAATACAAATACACAAAAAAAATATTTATGTCGTACGTAAACATATATAGTTATGCCTATAAAAAACCAACAAATGGATTCATAGCATGTTTGTATATGAAAGAATTGTTTCTCTTATATACAAAGCTATAGATTTGTAGGTTGTGATGTGGTTGTTGTGGTTGTTGTGGTTGTTGTGGTTGTGACAAAATATGATTTGTGGTTGTAGTGTGGTTGTATTTACACAGGTCCTCATCCTATAAAATAGAATTGTTATTTGACTAATTTCAAATATGACAAGACAAGTCTTGTAACTGATTATATATTGAGGTTCGGCTGCCACTTCAGCAACTCCAGAGTCACATCTAACACTACTCCTTGAATCTGGAGCTGCATAATATTAGCCTTTGTCAGGTTTGCAAATCCATTCGAGTTTATGTTCTGCTTCTTCTTCCATATGTTTGTCAATTGCCATTGATGTTTTATTCTCTCAGACATCTTTACCTCCTCCTTCAGTATGGTCCTCTTTTGTTGATATGCTGTAATAATACTATGATGATTATTATTTTCAGCAGCATTGCATCTCTCAAAAAGGTTTTAGTTTCTTAGACATATTCATTATTAGTAACAACATTATCATCCTGAAATACATATTTATTTTCACCTTTCCAGTTTCGTCCATATGACTCGAGAACTTGATTATTTTTGCAAACAAATAGTTCTTTATTTCTTGGACAAACTTCTTGTTTGTGTGTAGCAACTTGCAAAACAGCCTGCTCATCTCTCACCAAATTCAAGGAAAAACTTTTGTATTTCATTTCGACTAGAAACATATCATTTCCTTCAGAATCTTTGATTATGCAACTTATGTCCTCAAACAGAATTTTGTAGTCTTTTTCCAGCAATTGACATATGCTTAACAAATATTTATCAATATCAGGAACATATAAAACTTCTGAAATTAGTTTCTAACCTGACAGTCCTTAAATTGCTACCATGCCTTTGCTTTTTGCTATGATATACTCTGCATTTCCAATTTTTACTTTGGAAATTATAGTCATTTCAAGTTTTTTGAAAAGCTTGCAGTCATAAGTCATGTGGTTTGTGCAACCAGTATCTATCAGCCAACTTTTAGTTTTTAAGCTCTTGCTGGCAAAACATGATGCCATAAATAGCTAATCCTCTTGTGGTTGTACAATAGTTGTTTTAGTTTCTCCTTGTTTATTTCTACATATCTTCTCCATATGGCTCAGCTGTCCGCACTTGTACACCTTATGTCTGGCATCCACCAACATTTTTTGTGTTGATGATTCGTTTTCTTGCAATGGAGGCATGATGGATAAGAGTCGTAATTTTCTGCACCTACTCCATGTTGTTTGGTGAGCATCTGTTTGGCTTAAAAAGCTCCTTCCACACATATTATTCCTCATAAGCTTTCTCTGTTTTTGTGTCTGTAATGAACTTAAAACTTCCACCAAGGTACTTGACGAATCCTGTATTATCTAATGAGGATATAGTAGCTTCAAATTTTTTGGGAAGTGTAACCAGAATCTTTTGGACTATTCTTGAATCTAAAAAATCAATACCAAGAAGTCTTACCTTATTAACTATGGTGAGAAGTCTATCTGAATAGTCTTTGATTGATTCAGAATCCTTCATCCTCTGCATCTCGAATTCTCGGATTAAATTCATGACTTGCAATACTTTGATTCTTTCATTGCCTTCATACTCCATCTCTAGAAAATCCCAGATTTCCGTTGCTGTCTTCAGAGTCATAATTCTGGTAAAAACAGTGGATGACACTGCCATAAATAAGCTGGACTTGGCCGGTTGGCACTAAATTTCCTTTGTTTTCTTTCTTTTTTGGATGACGTGATGCAGATAAAAGAATCAAGAACATTTTTTTTATTCAAGCAATGAATTCAAGATGAGCCATCTTAAAAGACGTGAAGCTGGTGTAGAAACAAAAATAGAACAAAAAGAGGAAGAATAACTTGATGTAGAGATGAAGAAAAAAGAAGAATAAAATAGAAGAAATTAGGATTTTTAATAATATAATATATAATAAAAATGAGGATAGCAAGCTTCTGAAATTATAAAAGCTCGAATAATTTTATTCATTTGGCTGATGCCCGCGGGCTAGATATTCTTATTGGGTGTTTACGTTTGTTCATTAGTTGTATCTTCAAATTAGTTTAAACATAAATTTAACAAATTGAGTATAATATATATTTAAAACTTATCTATATTTTTAGATTAAAAATATACAGTTTTAAATTTCTAAACAATAGAAATTAATTTTTAAATAATAAATTCGTGTTCTTATGACATTATTATTAGAATTGTATTATCCTTGATGATACTAATATCAATAATCATCTGCATACAACTTCATTAGTACTCTATTAATAAAATAATAAAT
>JAUEJK010073331.1:0-18511 GCA_032274865.1 Eryngium alpinum | reverse complement strand
AAAATTGGGGTAGGCTAACATGTACTATACGCGGGATCACGTAAAGTCGGTTACATTAATCATCTTCCTCCATTGGCCTTTATTCATCACTAAGTCATCGGCCAATCTCGTATCTTCCAAATCTTTACGAATAACTTCCTCCCAAGTCTTCTTTGGTCGTCCTTCCACTCTTCTAAACGTTCCTAGATCTAGAGTCTCTATGCGTCGAACGGGTGCGCTTATATATTTTTGTCTCACATGTCCAAACCACCGCAAACGATGTTCTTGTATCTTTTCTTCTGCAGAAGCTACTCCTACTTTGATCCTAATGTCCTCGTTTCTAACCCTATCTTTTCTCATGTATCCACACATCTACCTCAGTATACGCATCTCTACTACACTCATTTTGCTAATATGACTTCTCTTTAGAGCCTAACATTCCGTCCCATATAGTAGTACTAGCCTAATAGCAGTTCTATAGAACTTTGCTTTCAGTTTTTGCGGTATGTTTCGATTACATAGAACTCCAGTAGCACTTCTCCATTTCAACAACCCTGCCTGGATTCTACAGTTGACCTCACAATCTATCTTCCCCATTTTCTGCAGAATTGATCCTAGGTATCTAAAGTGACTGCTCACTGGAACCTCCTATCCATCCAATGTGACAATACTAGAGTCACGAGTCCTCCCCGAGTTAAATTTTCATTTCGTATACTCTGTCTTCGATCGGCTTAATCGAAAACCTTTATCTTCAAGGGTTTATCTCCACAACTCTAATTTTGAATTAACTCCTACTTTTGTCTCATCTATTAGCATAATATCATCTGCAAAGAACATCGTCCAAGGTACCTCATCTTGAATGTGTTTAGTCAGCTCATCCATTACTACGGCGAACAAGAATGGACTCAAGGCAGACCCTTGATGCAACCTAATGCAACCTAATGCAACCTAATAGTGATTGTGAATTCACTAGTCAGACCACCACAAGTTCTTACCTTTGCTGAAACTCCATCACATATATCCTTAATGATATTAATATATTTTACGGGGACACCTTTCTTACCTATGGTCTACCATAAAACTTCTCTAGGCACTTTATCATAGGCTTTCTCTAGAACAATAAAAACCATATGCAAATCCTTATGCCTCTCTCTCTCTCTCTATAGCGCTCTATAATTTGATGAAGTATATGGATAGCCTCTGCCGTTGACCTCCCCCGGCATGAAACCAAACTGGTTCTCTGATATTCTCAATCGATGCTCTACTACCCTTTCCCAAAGTTTCATTGTATGCCCCATAAGTTTGATTCTACGATAATTGGAACAACTCTGAATATCACCTTTATTCTTGTACAAAGGCACTAATGTACTATTCCTCAATTCATTTGGTATCTTAGTAGTCTTCCAAATCTTGTTAAAGAGATCCGTTAGCCATCGCACACCTATTTCCCCTAAATATTTCCATACTTCGATAGGAATCTCATCTGGTCCGACCGCTTTCTTCATCTTCATTCTCTTTAAAGCATCTCTAACCTCAGACTCATTAATCCTATGCATGAAATTCCTGTTCATCTCATGATCTTGAATATTAAGTTCTCCCAATTCTTGGCCAACACCATCATTGAACAATTTATCATAATAGTCCCTTCATCTCGCCTTAATATCTTCATCCCGAACTAACACTTATTGACCCTCATCCTTAATACACTTTATATACATAGGTCTCTCGTTTTTCTCTCCATCACGGTATTTAGCCTTTGATTAGGTTGTACCCTGTTAGGTGTGTTCACTTTTGGTTCTCACGCTTCCCCTTAGATTTACCCTCATTAAATTTGCAAGTTGACACCTTGTGCCCAAACTTATTGCAAAATGAGCATCTTTTGATCGGTAAAGGTCTAGGAGTCCTTTATTTAAAGTGAACTCCACTCTTATTAGTAGATACTTGAGGAATATAACCTAGGCCTTCATGATTATTACCGTGAATTTGGTAGCTAAGGATAGTAGCAAGATTTTCTTTGGTTTTTGTGTAACTTGGCACCGTTGCCTTTAGGTTATCTCTTTCCAAGGTTAACGCTTCAATAACGTCATTCTAATTTGAGTGACTAGAAGAAGGTTTTGACATTAGTTCAAGAATTTCCTTCTTTAACATATCGATTTCAACTTGATATGTTGCTAATTTCGAGTTTTCAAGTTTCAGCTCCTCCATATGAAGTGTTAATGCCACTTCATGCTCAAAATTGATATTTTCACTATCTCGATTTTGTAGTTGCACTTCCCTATCGACAAGAAGCCTCTCATTCTATTGACATCTCATAATAAGCATTTCATTTTGAATACTTGCATATAATAAATCATTATTAACCGAATTATTACTTCTAACAAGATTTTCTTTTTCACATTCAATGATTTCATCATTAGCTATAAGATTATTGCATTCATTTTCTAGTTTAGAATTTCTAGTTTCAAGATGTTCAATTTTATCAACTAATTTATTTTTATCCTTTAGCATTTCACGTAAATAGTTATTTTCTTTAGCTTGAAATTCTAGCATCACACGATTTTCTCTTTCTAATAATTAAACTTCTAAATTGGGAGAATTACTTCTTAAGTTATCAACTTGATGGTATAGCATGCTATTTTCTTTTTCTAATCTTTGACAAGTAGCAAAAACGTGAGCGGAGTAATTTTTATAAGTTTCTAATCTTTCTTCGATTTCCCAATGTCTACCTTGTAATTCAGTCCTTTCTTTTATCCGAATTTTCTTTTGAATTTCTAGGATACCGATTTGATCTTTAAATATTTCGAAGGCATTGTGATAGTCGTGAGGTTCTAAGTGATCTAAACCTTTACTAAACTCACTGAATCTACTTATAATTTCTTTAGCAAGTCTAAGTTGAGTAACCTTTCTTTCAAACTTAGAGTTTCGTAACCATGCATCGTGATTAGTAGCGAATTCTTCTAAGTCTTTTTCAAAACTAGGTGATTTATTTGGTCAATTATTTAACTCACCGATTTCAGTTCTAGATTGACATATATCATTTTCATGACTTGAATGTAATTGAGAAGAATGACTTACTTCGAATAGTCTGAGTGATGAATTTCGACTATTCGTGCCATGTAATGTGGATGGTATGGAATTTTCATAAGTGCCGATATCATTTGAATCCTTGTTGCTATCTGAGCTTTCCCCAAAGAAGCATACATTAATAGTTTCTTTGGTTGCTTCAAAATTTTCATCATCTTCACTTAGAGCCCAAGCTTCCTTAGCTATAAATGTTCTCCCTTTTGTTAAGGAGGGACATTCTCTTTTGAAATAACCTGGTTTCTTGCACTCGAAACATAATTCATGTTTATCTTGGTAGTTCACATTTCATTGGACATCGTAACCACCATTTGGGTTACTTGATTTGAATGGAGGTCTTCCTTGACAATTAAAGGTTCTTCATTGATTCTTAAATTTGAGGAAGCATTTGCTATATCGTTGAGCTCTGCTTTGAATGACTCGTCTAAGTTGCCGAGTTAAGAGAGCAATCTCATTATCATCGAGATTTTTTATTTCATTATTCAAATCATTATCATTATCTTCACATCAACAAGGATAGCTTTTAATGTTAATCCTTTCTTCTTTTCATCAGAGAGTATAGCTTTTAGAGCTATAGATTTTCTCTTTTCTTCAATAATGGGAGCATCGTTGGATGCATCGTCTACTTCATGTGCACGAAGATTTCCGATAAGGCGTTCAGTTGAATATTCATCAAGATTATGTATTTCTTTGATGGTACTAACTTTCATCTTCCACGAAGGGGGTAGAGCTTTAAGAATCCTTCGGTTCCTTTCACATGTAGTGTAGGTTTTGCCGAGTTTTTCTAGCTTGTCAATGATTTTTGAGAATCGGATTTCCATATCTAAGATGGATTCTCCATTTAGGAGTTTGAAGTTTTCATACTCTTTAATTAGAGTATCTTGTCTTGAAGCCTTGATAAATGAAGTACCTTCATAAATAACATCGATTTTATCCCAAATTTCTTTGGTATTTTTGCAATTTTGAACTCGTTGATATTCTTTTTCAGCTAAGGCACTAGTAAGAATGTTAGGTATTGCCATTGTTGTTAGTTATGATGATGATATCAAAATAGTTAGAATAAGTGTTATTACTTGTATAGAATTTACATAGCACATTTTGAATAAAGATTTGGCAATCTCAATAATTGCCAATGTCAAGTTGTAATGCTTAGTTGTTTAAGTATCAGTATAAGGATTTTTATCTAGCTACAAATCAAGCCTGAAGGGTTTCATATAGTTAGAAAGCTCAAGATATGTCAAGCTAACACTGACAGTGGATATTTTAATAAGAAGTGGAATTCCAAAGCAGTGGAAAACCAAAGCAGTGGATATCCCATAGCAGTGGAAGTTAACACCAGTAGAAGATAAGTGCAGTGGAAGTAAAGCCTCAGTTGGAAATGAAATAGCATGGGAACTTTTATCTGATCCTAGGTGTCAACTTACAGCTGGATAATGAAGCCAAAAGTTGTTATAAAAGTACAGCTTTATGGAGAATCAAAGGCGGTCCAGAAAGAAAGGCATTGTATGGAAATTAACCTGATTTAAAAAAGAAATAGTTGATGTCTCCTAGTGCAGTAAAGTGGTCCACACATACAGCCAAAAGTAGGAGACAATAAAGCATGTCAGGCACATGGCAGTGGATAATTGACAACTATCTTCTTTTGTATAAATTGCCTTATAATTTCTTTCTGTTCATCTAAGTTTTTAGAAAGAGAAGATATGTAATCTTCAGAGAATATTGTGTAGCTTTCTAAGAACAAAGTTGTAGCTGAGATTGTAAGATTTCAGAGTTATAGCAAAGTAAAGTTATTCCTAGCTTTATTTTGAAAACCTTTAAAGTTTAATGAAAGTTAACTTTTATATTTCTGTTGAAGGAATCAACTCACAACTGCAACTCTCAGGTACAACTTGATATCTCTCCTTATATGTCCAAAAATGATTATTTAATCATAATTAAAGAAATGTCATGTGAGATAAATGATCTATATAAAACTATTGCTTTGAGTGAAACTAAAAGAGTTCAAAAGATAAATGAAGATATGAAAAGAATAAATTGCTTGCTAGAAGACAAGTTAAATGATTATCATGTTTTAGAAGAAAAACTTGTGTTTTTAGAAAATGAGCTTGATTGCTCTAAGAAAATAGAAGAATGGTTTAAAAGCATATATGAAAAGGAAAAAGTTCTAACAAGTGATTGTTTAAATTCCTCAAGAGTTGTAATTAATCACAACAAGGAACTGGTAAAGTCTAAAATAAATGGACTTGGCTTTAGGAAAACTGTTGTAGAAAATTCAAACTTAGGAGAAAAAGAAAAAGTTATTATAGGAACTTATCCTAAGATGTCTGAAGTATTTTGTGACTCTAAGTTTGAACAAGATCCACTGCTAAATAAAATTACCTCACAACCTATTTCAAAAGGAAAAGAAAAATGTATTGAAGGTATAGAAAGACCATTTAGTTTTTATAAAAATGTTTAAGGTGATTCAGTATTTTCTGAAGGATCTTATTCAAGCAATGACACATATATATCAGATCTTGTTGCTTCTCCTAAATCAAATAAAACAAGCAACAGTTCTCCAAAAACAAGTGAGACAAGCAACAGTTCTAAAGGCAAAAAGAATAGAAAAACCCTCTCCATTTAGTTCCAGGCCTTGTAGAAAAGTTTGTTAGAATTGTGGAGGTACCAATCATTTATCTTTTAATTATAGCAAGTCTCCAAGACTTAAAAAGGATAATGAAGGGTACATTCATAAATCCTTCACAAAGAAAAATGAAAAAGAAGAAAAACCAGTCAAAAGAATTAAAAATGTTAAGCCTACCAAAATATCCACTATTATTCCTATTTCCCCTGCTTTTGATTATGTCAATATATCAAGAACTGTAGTTAATTCTAAGGTATCCAAATCATGTTGGGTGCCCAAGAAGACTTAATCCTTAATGCAGATGAAAGCCAAGAGCAACCAACTTTAGATTCTTGATAGTGGTTGCTCAAGGCATATGACAGGGGATAAATCTTTGCTTATAGATTTTATTGAAAAAGAAGGTCCAACCATTTCTTTTGGTGATGATAGCAAAGGTTTTACTCTGGGTTATGGTTGTGTAGCAAATGGATTGGTTTTATTTGATAATGTAACTTTTGTGGATGGCTTAAAGCATAACCTTTTAAGTTTAAGTCAGCTTGAAGATAATGGTTTTGATGTCATCTTTTCAAAAGGACTGTTCATAATTATGGATCAGGGGAAAGGCAAGGAAATATTGAGAGGATCAAGGAAGGGTTACATTTATGTGGCTGATTTTTCTTCTATAAAGATGGATGTTTGTTTATATAGCAAGGCTTCTTCTGATGAGTCTTGGTTGTGGCATAAAAGATTGTCACATCTAAATTTCAAGACAATTAATAATCTTGTGAAAAAGGAGTTAGTTTCTAGGCTACCTCAATTGGAATTTTCTCAAGAAGGTTTATACTCATCTTGTCAACTTGGAAAGTTCAAGAAATCATCATTCAATTCTAAGGAAGGTCAAAAAGTTGTGCAGCCATTTTAATTAATTCATATGGATTTTTTGGACCTGTAAATGTCACGTCAATTGCTAAGAAGAGATTTTGTTTGGTGATGGTTGAGGACTTCTCAAAGTACACTTGAGTAAAGTTTGAGCATTCCAAGGATGAATTTGCAAAAGCAGATTAATGATCATGTTGTTCAAGTTCAAACTGAATCTGGTTTAAACGTCAAAAGGTTAAAGAGTGATAATGGCACTGAGTTTAAGAACTCTTCAATAAGTGAATTATGTACAAGTAAAGGAATCAAGCAAGAGTTTTCTGCTCCTAGAACCTCTCAACAAAATAGGGTGGTTGAAAGGAAAAATAGGACTTTAATTGAAGCTGCTAGAACTATGTTGAATGAAGCCAAGCTTACAACCTATTTCTGGGCAGAGGCAATCATGATTGCTTATTTTACTCAAAACAGGTCATTAATTACCAAGTCCCATGGGAAAACTCCATATGAAATACTGAATGGAAGGAAGCCAAACATAAAATTCTTTCATGTGTTTGGTTGCAAGTGTTTTGTGCTAAGAAATTTTGGAGAAAGGATTGCCAAATTTGATGCCAAGGCTGATGAAAAAATATTCCTTGGATACTCTCTAACTTCAAAAGCTTTCAGAATCTACATTTTCATACTTCAAATTGTCATTGAATTAATTCGTGTTACCTTTGAGGATTCCACTCTAACTGGACTCTAAGATGATGGTTTTCATGAAAAATTAAAGTTTGAAAATGAGTCTTAAGAAGATTCTGATGAAGAAGGTGAAGTTCCAATCATTCAAAGTGTTGAAGAAATCCATGGAGATGCCTTAGTAGAAAATGAAGCTGCAATGGATAATGAGGAACCAGTGGAAAATGGAACTTCAATGGAAATTAATTCATTTAAAATTGCTCAATCTTTTGGGAGCATTAATCAATGGGGAGAAAATAAAGAAAGGGGTAGCAGCATCCAATGGGGAGCTTCTATTAATTCAAATAGATAAATCAATCAAGGGAAGAGTAAGTGGACAAGAGATCATCCAAGAAATTTAATCATTGGTAATCCATATTCAAGGGTGCAAACAAGAAGGGCAACTGAGAATGAATGTCTTTACTCATGTTTCCTATCTCGGTTGGAACCTAAGAAAGTGGATGAAGCTCTTTAAGATTCTGAATGGATCTTGGCAATGCGGGAAGAGTTAAATCAATTTGAGAGGAATGAAGTATAGAAGCTTGTTCCCAAGCCAAAAGGAAGAGTAGTCATTGGTACAAAACGGGTGCTTAGAAATAAACTGGATGAAAATGGATTGGTTATTAGAAACAAGGCAAGACTGGTGGCTAAGGGATATCTACAAAAAGAAGGGATTGATTTTGATGAAACCTTTGCCCTAGTTGCAAGGTCAGAAGCAATAAGGATATTCTTAGCTTATGATGCACACTCCAACTTCAAAGTTTATCAAATGGATGTGAAAAGTGCATTTCTAAATGGAAAATTGGAGGAGGAAGTCTATGTGCAGCAGCCACCAGGCTTTGAGAATGCAAAGTTATCAGATCATGTTTTTAAATTGGATAAGGCATTATATGGATTAAAACAAGTTCCAAGAGCTTGGTATGATACCTTAGCCAAGTTCTAAATTGAAAACGAGTTCACAAGAGGAGTTGTCGACAAGACTCTATTCCATAGGATGCATCAGGGGAACTTAATTATAGCTCAAATCTATGTTGATGATATAATATTTGGTTCCATTGATGACAAGCTTTGTGACAAGTTCTCCAAGCTCATGCAAACCAAGTTTGATATGAGTATGATGGGAAAATTATCCTACTTCCTTGGATTGTAAATCAAACAAACTTCTGATGGGATTTTTATTCATCAAGGAAAGTATGCAAAGGAATTGTTGAAGAAGATTGATATGGTAGATTGCAAGGTTACTAAAACTCCTATTTCTTCACCTGTGAAAATTGATCTTGATAAAGATGGCAAGTATGTGGATCCTAGAGAGTATAGAAGGCTTATTGGCTCTCTACTGTATCTAACTGCAAGCAGGCCAAATATCATGTTTGTAACCTGTTTGTGTGCTAGATACCAAGCCAATCCAAATGAATCACATCTTATGGCAGCCAATAAGATTTTGAAATTTATAAAGGGAACTTTATTCTTTACTTTGTGGTATCCAAAGCACACAGGATTTGATTTGCTTAGTCATTTAGATGCAGATTTTGGGGGATGCGAAATTGATAGGAAAAGAACTACAGGCAGTTGTCAATTTCTTGGTGGAAGGCTAGTTTCATGGTTTAACAAGAAGCAACATTCAATTTCAACTTCCACAGCTGATGCTAAATATATTGCTGCTGGTAGTTGTTGTGCCCAAGTCTTGTGGATGAAGAATTAATTGCTTGATTATGGATTTAATCTCAAAGCGATTTATATCCTGTGTAACAATACAAGTGCCATTGCCATTGCTGAAAATCCAGTTCATCATTCTAGAACTAAGCACATTGATATAAGGTGCCATTTCATAAGAGAACATGTGATAAATGACAACATTTAATTGCATTTGTTCCCACTAATAAATAGATTCCAGATATCTTCACTAAGCCTCTAGATGAAGCTACCTTTTCTTGGTTAGTTGGAGAGTTGGGCATGATCAATTTAAGTTCTTAAATCTGAATTGTTGTTAAAATGATTGTATGAAGAACTAAATTGTTCAAATGATTAATGATGTCGCTAAGGTGCAAAAATGAATGAAATCAATGAGTTTGTAGTATTCATTCCAATGTTGTTCTTATTTTCTGGTTAAATTGTTGGTGTAAATTTCTAATATAGAAGTGGATAATTTTCCCCTGCCCAATAAAGTAGTGGAAAATACTTGGTATGTAAATACAAAAACAAATATCCATTCTCTATTTTGAATTTATAAGATTAACTGTTAAACATTAAATTAGAAGTTCAATAATTATAAATAATCCTATACCTAATCAATTATTGAGTATTGGATTACTTAAAATTATTTTTCATCTAACTACTTTTTCCACTGGTCTAAGTTACAAATTTTCCGTGGTGATTTTCCCCGTACGTGGCAAAAGAACAGGGGATCGTATTAAAAAAAGGCAAACTTGTACTTAACCGCCAAATTAACGGTTCAGATTTGAGTAGCAGTGGAAAATACATATATACTCAAATTCAATTCATTTTTCCCCTTACGCTAATCAATGCAAATTAATCTCAAAATTCTTTTGCAAAACCTAGTTCTTCTTAAGTTCTTACAGAATTCTAATGGCCCCCAAGGAAATTCAGAAAGTAGGAGGAGTGATCTTTGTCTTTACCAACAACTATATTGGTTATTCTGAGCTGAGGAAGGTGAACAAAATCTTTCATCCCATGATGGAGTTTCTTCTCAATTCTGACTACTCAACTGTGATTTTTGAGGATCCTGTGATGTACAAATCTTTTTTGCTTGATGTATGGACAAGTGCTGATTATCAGATAGGTGAAGATGAGGTCGAAATAGTGGGCATCAACTGCTTGGTGCAAGGAAAGGAATGTAAGATTAATCCCTCTTCTATTAATGATGCTCTTAACCTGCACAGGGATGGTTTTTCTGAGATTAATCTTAGTAATAGTCATAATTGCATTTGTTTTAAAAGAAGGTTATAAATGTGATAGCTACAAAGAGTTAAAACTTAAGGATTTAAAGACAATCAATTGCAAAAAGAAATTGTCATATCTCTTTCATACTATCGCTAGGGTGTTCTCTGGGAAATGCTCAAATTTTGAGGTCCTTACCTCCTTTACCCTTAGGTAGCCTATGCCATGATTAGAAATTTGATAATTAACATTGGAGAGATGGTCTTTGCTGAGATTGTTAGGAAATTAAGGCCAAAGAACAATAGGAAGCATGAAATTTACTTTGCTAGATTCCTATCTTTGATTATTGTCAAGCAATGCAAACCATTGGATGTGCCTACCATCAATAATTCAAATAGAGAGGAGCTAACTTTGTACTCATACAAGCAAGGCCTTAGGCTCTTCACTGACATTTATAAGTATTTTTAAGTGAAGACTCCATATGAGCTTCCCTACCATATGGCTCTGGTAATTTCAAATCCTATTTTTCCTCACTCTAATTCTTCTATTTCTGCATCTAAGGATAAGAGTCCTACCAACTCTAATCCTTCCATTGATGCACAACTCATTAACCTTATCAAATCTAAAGCCAAGCCTCTTACTCTTACCAAGGCAAGAGGTACAAAAAGACTCATAGATGAAGTGGAAACCACATTAATTGAGGGTGGTGAAGAAGTGGAGAGCTTGCCTGGGAGATATAAGGGAAAGAAGATGAAGGGGAAGGCAAATGAGGGAAACCCTAAGCCAACTGCTGCTAAATCTTCCCAAAAGGGCTTAGCTAAGAAAAAGGCCAAAAACACATCCCTAGTTATATCTTCTTAACAAGATATAACTATTGAAAATAGTCCTAGGGCCAGGACACACTTGAGTGAGGCTACACATACACAAACGAAGGATTCATTGGAAACACTATCAATGAACCCACTGAGTGTAAACTTAGGTGATGCACAGGAAAGGATGCACACTACAGTTGTTGATGAATCACCTCTACATCATTATGTGGTTTAGCCCCACTCTTCTACTGATTCTTCAATACCTAATTTTTATATTCCCACTCTTTCTTCAGATGTAATGAATCAAACTCTAGATCCATTCACATCAAATTCTCAGAATTTATTATCCATTGAGGAGCCAATTGGAATTGAAACAATGGACATAGATCCTTCACAATTGATACAAACTTCTCCATTTAGAGATCAGTCCATTATGGATCCCATTGAGGAACAGGCCCAAGAGATACCTCATTCTTCGGAGGTCATCTCACATGTGTTAAGGGAAGATAGTGCCACTCAAAATATTGATGTCTCCCAAAGCACTATTCTTTTGCCCTTGGGATATATTGCACAAGGTCCTGTTTCTCCCACAGATTTATCTGTGGTAGATGCATTAATGAGACTAGCTCATCAAGTGCCACCCTCACCCACTAGGAGCCCTCTTAGGGAACATATAAGTGAAGTTGAGGTAAAAGAGAGTTAAAAAGAGAGGTAGAGCTCAACCCCTGAGATAGATCTGGTAAAAGAATCAAATGAGTGTGAGAAAGCATTTAGTAATGCTGGTGAGCTTTGGGAGATAATGACCTTAGATGGTCAAAAAAAGAAAGCAGAATGAGCATGGATGAGATCCATGAGAAACAAAAGATTATGGGAGAGGATAATGTTCTTAAAATTGCATTGGAGATTCAGAAGGAATTTTTCCCTGCTCCTTCAAGTTCCACTGCTTTGGAACAACATGGGATAATTACTTCTAAAATCTCAATGGCTGATCTTATTTTAAATCTTCATGAAGAAGAGAGCTCTATACCAGATGAAGATACAACATTCAATAGATCAATTGATGCCTTTGATTATGAAGATCCAAAGAAGAACTTTCCATTCTACTATACTCAATGCTCTAGTCCAACAAACTTGGTGACCTTAAGCAAAGAGCTTAGAAGAGAAACCAAAAAGATAGATGATGCTGGAGTTGGAAAGCTTCTAAGGTCCCAATACATGGTGGTTTCAATAATGGATGTAGAAATGAAAAAGCTACAACACACAGTTCAAAGCAAGCTTAACAATGTTGAAACCCATGTGATTGCAATGGTGGACAAAAAGGCAAGCTTGAATGTTTTGAAGGCTGCAGAAAAGGCAGAGAAGAGCTCATCAATTCTAGAAGCTAAGGTTCGAAAGTTAGAGGAAAGTAATTCCCAAATTTCCAAGTCACTTGTTACCATTCTATCCCTTCTCAAGGCTGATGCTGATGCCAAAAAGGGGGAGAGAGGTACCTTATCAATTACTCCTCTAGCAACTATTGCTCCAATAACTCCATTGGCCAGGACTCAATCTCTTCCTCCAACAACTGCTCTGCCAGAAGTAGTCTTCACACACTTTACTGGTATGACTAAAATTGAAGGGGATAAAGCTTCCAATTCTGGGTCAAGAGAAGTATCTAGGGTGACCTCTCCAGTTAATACTAATGTTGCCATGGAAGATAAAGCTGCAAATACTAAAACTGCTATAGTTATGTGTTTGTCCCACAGTTAGGTTAGATTGTAGAAACGGGGTTAAATACAATCTAAGAGTTTTTAATAATATTTGCAAACTGTATAATAATTGGCAACTGTTTATAATGCGAACAATGAGAATAATTACTAAACAGTAAAACACAAATATAATCAAAGCTTCATTTGTATTAACTTTGATTAAGCTTACAAAAACTGGTATCTTTATGAAGAACACCAGCTGTTTATCTATATTCGTGCATACATCTTCTACAAATCTTAGACTATTTATTATATAATGAAAATTAATAATTAAGGAAATGATAATTACTTCCGTAATTATCCTCTAAGATTTGCTGCCTATCGTTTTAAGAGTCATAACTTTCCAAAACTGAATAAGACATATCCTTATCTCAGTCGACTCTTATAATTAAAATAACTAACAGATTACAGAAATACCCTTAATACATAATAATTAAACTACAGTTGCTTATGTCCATAGCTGCTGCCAGCAGCTAACACTTAGCAAGAATATCATCATTCTTAACTGCTGTAATTTGAACCTTCTGATCACTTATATTGTTTCATCACATCATTAATTTATTTATTCTAACAAACTCCCCCTATTTGATGATGTCAAAACTTTATATACAAAAGACAAAATAATGTAAGTCTGTTACAAATCACTTGTATTTCTTCTACCAGTCTTCATCAAACTTGATTTGATCCTGCATCTTCTTTATCTACTCATCTGTGAAATCAGAAGACATATCTCTACCTTGAGCATTTCTTCTTTCAAACTCTCTTCTAATATTCTCCATCTGATCATCAAGTTTCTTCTATTTTATTGCTTCCAGAATTGAAGTTGCCTCCTTGTCCATAGCTGTTAATCCCCTCATCTGTCTTAGCATTAATCCCAATGTGTTTGGATTCATTGCTTCAAGATCTCTTTCAAATGAAATTTAACACACTTCCCCTTTGAAATTCATGTATTGCATTCCTCTGGGATGTGCCAATTGTATAGCTCTGTACTGCTCTGGATCTCCAGCCGTGCTCCTCCTTTTCAATTCTCTCTCAATGTCTCTAGCTCGACTCTTTTTTGAGGTGTTTTCTTTCTTAATAGCTCAGCAACCTTCAATAATTCTTGTACACCTCTATTCAGCAGTTGAACTCTAGACAGTGTAAAATCATGTCCATTATACAGTGTATACCTTATCTCCTTGTCATGAGAATTTGGATCAACATTCACAAAACTTATTTTCTTTGCCCAAGTATAAGGTCTTTATCTGGTTCTCTGATTTTCTACAGATTGTCTTATAGACACAACTCTTCCTGTAGCTGCTTGTGTTCTTCCTATACCATGAATCCCTTCACTAATTTATCTAGATTATGCATTACCATCACCAGGAGGTGGATCATCTTTGCCAGAATATCTATCTGCTGGTTTACAACTTTCATCTTGAATTTCTCTTTGTTTCTCTTTGTTTGCTTCCAGCAGCTTCTCCTGTTCTTTCTTTACTTTCTTTCTTTTTTCCAACTCCTCTAGCTCTCTGTTCCTCTTTGTAGATTGGACCCTTTTCTTTGTTACAACTTCTTTTCTTTTATTCTCTTTCTCTTCTGTAGTTTTCTCATTTTTCTTCCTTTCTTCTGCAACTTCAGCTAAAACTTTTTCTTGAACACTTAACAACTCTTTCGCTGAACTTGGGTCAACTTTCTTTCTTTCAAGAGCTAAAGCAGCTTCAAATACAGCTTTGTCCTTTTTGATAGGTACAATAGCTGTGTCTCCAGTTCTTATTCCATTAGCCATCAATTTTTCACCACCACCAGCAGATGGAGCACTATCATCATCAGAATCATTATCACTTGAACTCTCATCTGTTGGTACCTTCCCT
Source organism: Eryngium alpinum (assembly GCA_032274865.1). Classification (NCBI taxonomy): domain Eukaryota; kingdom Viridiplantae; phylum Streptophyta; class Magnoliopsida; order Apiales; family Apiaceae; genus Eryngium; species Eryngium alpinum. The sequence continues at coordinate 3,951 of JAUEJK010073331.1, read as the reverse complement.
TTATCTTTAGCATCAATCTTTTTCTTCTTCTTAGATCTACCACTAGCATCATCAGAATCCTTTCTTTTACCATCCCCCTTTTTGGCATCATCAAATAATTTAGAGGAAAGATTTTGAATTAACTTAAACATTTGATCATGTTGCTGCTCCATTCTAATTGTTCAGCTCTGAAGTTCTACTATTTGCTTGCTCTGCTCATCTAGTTTAGCTTAAGTTTCTTCATCTTTCAAAATAACTTGATTACTCCTTTTTAGAACTTCTTTCTTCAAGAAATTATTAAGTTGACCTACAAATGCATCCATTCTTGTATAAACTCTGTCAACTAACTCCTTTTCACCTTTTCTACACCCAAGTTCTAAGAAATACAAGGCCTTCAAAGTTAATCTGTACTTGTTGCAGACATCAGCAGTTAACTCCTGAAGAGTTATATCATCAATATTTCCACTTTCAGCTTGCTGATGAGCATCTCTTATTATATCCACAGCTTCATCTAGACCTGGATATATATATCTTCATCCAACCAGTAATTTGGATCTGGAAGAGCTTGTTCTTGGTAAATTTCAGGTACAACCTTGGCTGTAGAAGGACCAGCAGCTGTAGATGGACCAACACTTGTATTTTCTTCATGAACTGATAGCTGCTGATAGGAGCAACTAGATTCAGCTTCAGAATTATTATTTTCTTCGTCCTGTAGTTACTCATATTTATCCTTCTCTTCATTTTCAATCTGTTTTTCCTCTAATTGTTCAGCTGCAACATTTTCTTTAATTTTCTTTGTAGATTCATCGTGTTTATCTTCTCCTTCCACTTGAACAACGACAGGTTCAGGTATCTTCTTTCTATGAGAAGTAGCATCACTTTCATAAAAGATTGCATCATCTTAAATTGGATATATATCAAGTTGAACAGTGTGTTCTAAATCTTCATACCAAGATGCTCTAATTGAATCTGAATGTAAAACTTCTAATCTCTCTCTATTTTTCTCAAGGATCTCACCCTTGCTCACATTTACGCACTTTTCTTTTGCCTGAACTTCTAAGTTCAGCCCCTCTTGCTCACTTTTTCCAATGCTATGGATAGCAGAGCTCTCATGCATACTCTCTCCTTTTTCCAAGCTATCAGAAGCTTGACTCTCTCTAGATATTCTTTCTGGTTTTCTATCAGGCTCACCACCTAGTTCACTCTGAGGAAGAGAAGCGTTAAGGGATAGACATGTACTTGCTGATGGAGCTGGAATATGAATTACAAGAGGTTGAATGAGTTTTGGAGGAGAGACTATCATTGCATCAGCCTCAATATTTTCTTGCTCAGAGAATGTTTGCACTACTCTTCTTCTTTCCAAAGGCCTTATTATTTGTGATTGCCTTGACATGACATGTTGCATAACTGCTGGTGCAGATGAAGAAGGAATGTGCAAAGCATCATTGCTCTTCTGGTTGAGGCTGTTGAGATAACTGCAAAATAGCTTCAACATAGTTTTCCAATGATTCTCTATCTTCTGTGTGAGTATCAGTGTCTTTTTGGATCACTGGTGATAACGCCTAACCTCGTCCGGGTCTACTTCCTTGTCTGTTAGTCGCCTTGGATCCGGGTCCGGGTCTTCGAACCTACAAAACAATGCCTCGCGAAGCCTCGTCGGCTCCAGGACACCTCCGGTGAGAGAAATAGAACTCCGATGGAATATTCTGGCCAAACTCTTAGAGAGAGAAAGTAAGTAGAGAGAAGGTAGAGCGAAATCGTGTGTGAATAGTGTATATTTTTGTAACCCCTTCACCGTTGGGGGTGAGGGGGTATATATAGTACCTGGTCACGTGCACGGCACGCGACGTAAGTCGGTTTGCTACTGTCCACGTGGGGCATATGATTGGTGTGGCGTGAAGGGCACGCGGCATGAGTCGGTTTGCAGCTCCGCGGGTTGAATGTTCGTAGGGAAGGTGTCCGCTCGTCCGGGCACATGGTCCGTCATCCGCGCGCTGTATAAACTTGTGTCCGCGCGTTTGGATGACTTTGTTGGACCTGATCCTCGCTCCTAGCCCATGCCGATGGGTTGGGCGTCTGGTGTTGGATCTTTTATTATGGGGTCAGATTTGGGCTTTTACCAACTTGGGCCTATCATTTGCCCTCCCCAGGATGAGGTGGCACTATGGGAGGTAGCGGATGGTGTGGGTGGAAGGTTAGGGAGGGGTCGGACAATGATGACGGACGTGGGAGGCGAAGGGTCGCGAGTGGAAGTTGGTAACTGATGATTGGCACGAGAACCGAGGTTACGCGCGAGTGTGCGCGTGAGTCGGGTTGCACGTGTGCCCGAAGTCGTAGGGATGACCCGACCCGCCACGTGGCGCCTTCTGATTGGCTGGTAACAGTTGGGGGGTTACAAAACTCCCCCCAACTCTTTCTTCTTCCTCACTTTGCCAAAAACCGAAGTAGAGAGAGAGATTTTGTGTTTTTGCACGAGTGCTCCAAATCTTTTTCTAATTGCAGATTCGTGTTCGTTGCAACGAGAAGAGCAAGAATCTACTAGTATTTTTCCTGGTAAGCCGTTAAATCAGTCGCTTTTGTGAGTTTTTTGTTTGAAAAGTTTTTTGAAATTTGGGTTTGGTATTTTACTAGATTTACATGTGTTTTTCTTATTTTTTCTGCGAATTATGGCTTGACAGTAGGAATAGAGTAACTTTTTCGAAGTTTTGCTGTGTTTTTGGGCTTTTTTGGGGTTTTTTCACCGTTTTTAGGCGACGGTGCCGGAAAAAATGGTCTTTCCGGTCGCCGGAATCTGGGCTGGGTGCAGTTTGGTCGGAGAAGATGAAGTTTCCGAGACGGAAAGTGCAATTGACGTAGGCGTCAGCGACGGTGTATTCATCCGCGCGGCGCCTCCCTAGGGTTTTGGGACTTACGTTTTTGCAGCACTTGTCCAAGCGCTGCTCCCGTCCGTTGGATTAGGTCCGTGACCTTGTAGACGTGATCACAACGCTTGAACATTTGACTATGTACAGCACGTCCGTGTTGGACGTAGTGGCCGTACGAGTGGATGGGTAAATGGGTAGGTCGGAATGTCCGGACGTGTCCGTGCGGTGCCCTGGGGTAGGTCAAACGTTCGAGTGTGCCGTAATATTCCCTTTGATTTGCTATCCGTGGATTATTATGGCTCATGCATGCTCGGATTTGTGATGACTGACCTTGGCTTTGTCCTTGTTTCAGGTGTGAAGGTGTGCTAATTAACTGGCACGTACGATATTTCTTTGGAGAGGCGAGTGTCCGTATTATAGTAACGGACAGCCGATTTCCAGGTTCGATCCGAGAGTCAGAGAAAGCACGGATAGAGAGGTGGCCGAGTCTACGGATAGAAATATGTCCGGGCCCGTGGCTTCGAATCCGGAGGGCACAGATCCGCCCGTCTCGATCGACAACCCAAAGGTTCATCCGGAGCATATCCCTCTTGGGGTGGTGGTTGATGAGTCCGCGGATAAGGTGTCGTATAAATGGAGGAGTTACATTAACAGACCTCCAATTGGGACTGGGAGCCGTCCGCGATATGGGGATATTGATGGCTGGGACGTCTGGTCCGCGAATATCATAGAGCCGGTCCCAGCAAATTTTGCGGACATCCGCGATAATTATTTTAAATCGTATGAAGCAGAACTTGCGGCGAAGGGAATACGTCCGCCCGTCTATGATAACGCCAAGCTGGAGCAGGTGTACGGACACTTGGAGTATGCGTCCGAGCCCAGCAGGTTTGCGCGGGATATGGAGGAAGTCGTCCGGGGGGTGTTTGACATCCCCCTGAGTACGAGTGGAGGTAACCCACCGATGTTGAGCGTCCGTGGAGTCGGCCGGAAGGGGGGTCGATTCCCATTCCCGTTGCTTTCTTCCGACAGGGTTTCCGGTTACCCATGCACCGGTTTACCTATACTATCTTCAAGGACTTCCTGAAGTGCGCCTTTTGTCAGGTAGTTC
>JAUEJK010073223.1:0-12013 GCA_032274865.1 Eryngium alpinum | reverse complement strand
TTACCTTATCTCTTTCTTTACTTGCACCCCAAGACTAGGAATCATTATATGATTTACCTTATAAATATATTCCATTATTTAATTAGGGTTTCTACACCTCCTTAATTATTTAGCCGTATTGGGCCTTTTACTATATTGAGCTTAGTAGGAATTTATCACTTTTATTATTTAGGCTTTCATGCCCTAATTTAGATCCAGTCTGATCCGAATAATATCCAACTAATACTCAAACAATATTTATCTATAATTAATTGGGTCGACCCCTATTTTTGGGCCCGCTACAGTAACAAATAGACAGAGACTCGAAGGTTAACAACAAGGGGGAGCCAAGAGAGAAAGTGGTTAGAACATTAAGGTATATCTTATGAAATCTTTATAAGAGCTTTCATAAAATAAATTTTATTGTTAATTTTTTTTGTGAAACTAATAAAGTTTCATTGATAGATAATATGGATTACAAATATGAGTATGGATTGTGAAGGTTTCTTTTGTCCACAAAAGCTTATCATCTAACCGAAAGGTATGCTTAACCAATCTCTGGGTCGTAATCTAAATTACGATTGCCATAAGAAAGAGATTCCTCCGGAAGTTTAGACAATAAAATTTTTATATCAGAAAAGATAACACCGTTAAAAAATACAATAAATTCTACGATAAATCATGCTAACAATCTTCTTGTTTCCATTCATCTTCTCTCCTCAAACACTTTCCGTCCAAGTAAATGTGATACAAACAAAATAAAATTATTAAAAACAAATAAATTAATATAGATATACTTTATTAGTTTAATCAGATAAGTCTATATAGTAGCGGTGTGAGTAAATTTTATGACAATTCAAAGTTTACTTAACTGTATTCGTATGTTGTTTTTCTCCATATAAGGAGACATGGACAATCAAAAAGATTTTGATAATTTATAAGCCTAGATATTTTAATTATATGATAAATATTTTTGAATTTGAAAAATATTTATAATTTTTATTTATAATTTTTTGTGTTTTTATAAAATTATTTTTGGAATTTAATAAATATTTATAATTATATATTTTGAAATTTTACAGGATAACCTACATATATTTGAGCTTATATGGAAATTGATTTTTTTTCTTTTTAATAAAAAAGGTGTAATCTTATTCTAATTACTAATTATTTTGTCGATGTAATTACACAGATTTTTTTAAATATTTTTATTAAAATTTATAATTATTATATATAATATATTTTATTATAATATAATATAATATTTAATAATTTTTTAAAAAAAATTATTATTTAATTAAATATTTTTAAATTATTATTCAATAAATTAATAATTTAAAAAATAATAATTAAATATATATTAATTTAATAAAATAATTAATTTATTGTTTAATAGATCTTATTGATATATTAATTTAAATTTTATTATATAAATACAATCCATTAAATCTATTATTTAATTAATCTAAATAATAATTTATACTACTGTAAATAATTATAATGTTTATATTAGTAGAACTATAATTTAAAAAAATAATATGATTTGAACAATTAATAATATTTCTTTTTGTGTTACAAAAATATTAAAGACTTAAATTATATTCACAATTGAGATGGGTTATTTCAAATTAACTGTTAAATTTTGACTCTGATATTTGTGCATCTGCACAATGTGTCCACATACAGAAGTTGAACTAATACATGTAATATATTTTAATTTAAACTCTTTTTAATATATTATTATCATAAATTATAATTATTAAATAAATTACTTAATTTAATTTAATATTCATGACCAATATCAATACCAAGTTGATCTCCCTTACACTATCCACATACAGGAGTTGAACTAATACTTTTATTGTATTTTAATTTAAACTCTTTTTTATATGTTATTATCATAAGTTATAATTATTAAATAAATATTTATTTTAATTTAATATTTATGACCCATACCAATACCAAACCGATCTCCCTTAACATTAGTATAAATAATTATAATATTTATATTATTGGAACTATAATTTTAAAGAATAATAATATGACTTGAATAATCAATAATTTTTTGTGTTATAAAAATATTAAAATACTTAAATTTTATTCACAATTGAGTTGAGTTGTTTCAAATTAACTGTTAAACATCGACGTTGGTCTCTGCACAATCCGTCCACATATAGAAGTTGAACTAATATCGGTATTGTATTTTAATTTAAACTTTTTTTTAACATTTTATTATCATAAATTATAATTATTAAATAAATTATTTAATTTAATTTAATATTTATGACTAATACTAATGCCAAGCTAATCTCCCTTACGCCTATCCACATACAGAAGTTAAACTAATACATGTACAGTATTTTAATTTAACTCTTTTTAATATGTTATTATCGTAAATTATGATTATCAAGTAAAATAATTAATTTAATTTAATATTTATGACCAATAACAATACAAATACCAAGTTGATCTCCCTTATGCTTAAGATCAATGGTAAGCACATTAGTTTGGAGTTTCTAAACTCTTATGTAAGATATCCCTATATAAAGCAAAATATATACACTTTTTTTTTGTGATTTTGCTGCATAATTCATGTGATTTCTGTATATTGGCTTGCTTGAGTTTCTAGTGTGTAAAATATCAATAATATGGAAGATATTTACTCTCATGAGCTCATATATTAGATGTGTGTAATGTTATTAGCTTTCATTCTATATAATTTGCTATCCTCGCAACCCAATTCTAACTAAAACTGAAAATATTAACAAAAGATATAATTAAAAAACATCAACAATAACTGTAGGGGACCCAAAAATAGGGGTCGACCCAATTAATTGTTGATAAATATTATTTGGATATTATTTGGATCGGACTGGATCCAAGTTAGGGCAAGGAAGCCTAAATAATAAAGGGGATAAAATTCCTACCAAGCCCAATACAACTAATTAATTAAGGAGGTGTAGAAACCCTAATTAAATAAGGGAATATATTTTTAAGGTAAATCATATAATGATTCCTAGTCTTGGGGTGCAAGTAAAGAAAGAAATAAGGTAAAGAGAATTACCAAGTATAATAGGATTCTAATTCCTAATATGGATCTGAAACTCTAATCTACGCCTATATAAGGTGGATTATTCTTCATAAATCAGGTACGTCATTCTAGATCTAATTGAGAGAATTCATTCATGTAGTTTACTTATTCTTGCACCCGAGTCCCCCCGGTGGGACAACCCCCACCGATTTTTACATGTTTTCCAGTGGACGTACAAGAAGCCAGTAGAACCACTTCATACATTCAAGAGAGACAGATATAACTTTAATTTGGTATTATTATTTTGATCCGTAACATTTGGCATCGTCTGTGGGAAACGATACAGAAAAGCTATAGATCTATGGCTGGTGACAAAGATTTTCATACCCCCGATCCTATACTCCAAGGAGCTCCCACGCCATTCGTTGATCCACCTCAAGATCCACCCCAACATACTCATTCTAGTGCACACACCGCTCAAACCAATAGTGATGCTACGCCTGAGAATCCTATCGGAACGAATAACCCAACCCCGGAGGAATTGAAGAAGAAAGCAAGGGAAATAAAGAGGTTACAGTTATTAGCTAACCTAGAGGCCTTAGAGAAAGAGCAGGCAGAGGAGGCAGGAATGGCGGATGCAGCTGGAGGAGCGGAGAAAACAACAAACCCTCAGGCTGGGGGCAAATAGAGCAAGCTGATAAACCATTAATGGAGGGAGGCTTAAAGACTCTGATGGCACAGATGATGAAGGAGCTCCTAGACAAGGAGAAGGCCACTAATCAGAACAAAGACAAGGAAAAGTCTGCTACGTCTATGGTTCGCAAGTCTGGGGAACCCACATCTGGGGGCGGTAACAAAGATTCTGCTAATCCAGAGTCCCCTTTTATTGATAAGATTATGAAGGCCAAGGTTCCACGCAAGGCAAAAATCCCTCAAATCAATAAGTATAATGGGAAAGGAGACCCCAACGCTCATGTTCAATCTTTTAATGATTCCTTGTTGCTACAACATATTGACGATGCTATCAAGTGCCGAGCTTTCCCAGCCACTTTGGAAGAAGATGCTCAGAGGTGGTATGCAAGTTTACCCCCTAGATCAGTTACGTCCTTCTCAGACCTTGTTCATAAGTTTACTAGCCAATTCGTCAGTGGAAGAATACATGCTAGGAGTTCAGAATCTTTGATGAACATAGTCCAAGGACCTCATGAGACTTTGATGGAATATATTAACAGATTTACTAGTCAAGCCATACAGGTGGCAGATCTGAACCAATCCGTGGCCATGGTGGCAATGCAGCGAGGCACAGCCAATGAGGCATTCCAGATGTCTTTGGCTAAGAGAAAGCCCTCTAACATGCAGGTGTTACAAGATCGTGCTGAAAAGTACATCTCTGCCGAGGAGACCTTGAAGAAAATCGTCAGTTCTGAAGAAGGGAAGAAGTGCAAGGAATCCGAGAATTATGAAAAGGATCAGAAGAAATCCAAGATGGAGGTGCAGTCAAAGAGGTTGGAGAAAAGATGGAACACTTATTCCCCATTAATCACTACCAGGAGTCAAATATTCATGGAGATCGAGAAGGAGCCATTCGTCAACTGGCCTCCAGAGATGAAGATGGATCCGGCAAAGAAGAACAAAAATTGTTATTGTAGGTTTCATAAGGACTACGGTCATGAAACCAAGGACTGTCGCAATCTCAAGGATGAGATTGAGTTTCTGATCAAGAAAGGATGCTTGGCTAGATATATCAAAAAGGGTGCAGCAGCAGGAGATGCTAAGGAGCGAGGTCCCAACCGACAGGGAGGAGGCCAGGCTCGGGGGGCACTAATCATGGTAATAGAGGGAGGATCCGGTATGTACGGAACTAGTCACCGATCACAGAAGGCTTACATACAGGAGGTCCTAAACATAGGGGAACCTAGCAAGAGAGCTCGTATTGAACAAGTAATTTCCTTTGATGATAAGGATATGGAGGGGATTCAATATCCGCACGAGGATCCCTTGGTAATTATGCCAGTGATTGGTAACACCCCAGTGATGAAAGTGCTCGTGGACATAGGAGCTTATGTGGATATTCTCTTTCACAAAGTCTTTTTGAAGATAGGATATCAAGAAAGTCAACTAGTCCCATCTATAATATCAATATTTGGATTTGATGGATTGGAGGTCCCGATTAAGGGAACCATAAAGCTCCCTATTACTCCCGAACAAGGCTCTACCGACGCAGTGCAAATGGTGAATTTTATGGTGGTAAAGGCTCCATCAGCTTACAATAAAATTTTAGGGAGAGTAGCCCTTTATCAGTTCAAGGCGGTGGCTTCAACCTATCATCTGAAGGTGAAGTTTCCTACAAAGAATGGAATAGGTACTCATCAAGGAGACCAGAGGATTGGGAGAGCTTGTTCGGTTGAGTCAATCAGGAATGAAGTCACTGGGGGGCAGGTACTATACTTGAAAGATCAAGAGAAAACTGATTCTCGTGGACGAGGAGATTAGAAGACTATCCCCGGAATGGGGGAGCCATGGACAATCAGTGTCCAGATAGCTAGCATGGAATTGGATGGAGTCTTCGTGGACGAAGGAAAAGTGGTAAACGTTCTGTTTTATGATACTTTCCCTCGGTTAGTGTATTTAGATATCCAGCTGAATGAACATAATGGTGCAATATTTGGTCTAGCAAATAGAGAGATATGGATAGAAGGGAGTATTCACTTGGCTGTTACTTTAGGTACTTCCTTTTACCGTGTCACTAGAACACTGATATTCATGGTTCTAAAGGCGTAGTCGGATTACACCGCTCTACTAGGAAGGGCCATGCTAAGAGAGTTTGAGGCTGAGGTCTCCCAAGAGAAGGCCATGGTAAGTTACCCCATGTTGGATGGAACGGAGGAGGTCCAGGGGTACGCTTTGTGTAATCAGGAGAGGACATTACAATCATTCCATGATAGAGATACGGAGTTCCCAAGGATAAATGCATCTCATACTCGACCCTACATTGAAGGAACCAAGGAGTTAAATAGCCCTTTCACCAAAAGGGTCCAAGCTATGGAATTACCTGGAGACTTCGATAACAACCATTGACCATATTATGATGGGATGACAGATCTAATACTTCACCTACAAGAGCTATCTCAAAGTCTGGGACTAGAGATATCTGAAGACCTCAAGTGTAAGGTACTCCCATTAACTTTAGAGAAGTTGGCTTACAGGTGGTATGAGAAGCTACCGGAAGGAGATGTTTGCTGCTATCGAGACATGAAGCGAAGGTTCGAGGAAGCCTTTGGGGACTACAAATGGTGTTCAAGTAAGGATCTTTTCTTGTCCAGAGAGGAGAGTTGCCAGACACATGAGTGAAGTGCGTTATCTTTTTAAGATTTATTAAGTAGGGTCATGTAGACCATATAGTAATTAAATATTTGAGTATTTGAGTAGTAGTATTGTTATTAGGCTATTGTCTTTTAGAGCATTTATATGAATAAAGAGAAACCATTTAGATTTTACGACTTTGAGACTTCTGAGAAGAAATTTTATTATACAAATTTTGGATACAAAGGGATGGGAAAAACAATACATAAAGCCTATAACAAACTACTAAGCTTCATCTTCCGTATCGGAGGGGGCATCACCTCTCTCTATTGGATAATTAATGGAAGAAATATCAATAGAAGTGGCTAGCTATTCGTTGAGAGCATCCATAACAACATCACAGCAACCACTGTATACAAGGGGGCGCATCCTCTCAGCGGTCGCTTGCTTCCTTTAGCGATATTCATCCGATGAAAGGAAGTCTCGGATCATCTGAGTATGGTAACTCTTGACCTCTCGTTGGAGACGACTCGCCTAGTCTGCTAAATCCTTCCTCTCTTGAACGAGCCTACCAGACTGAGATGAAGTAGCAGAAATCTGAGCTTTAAGTTCAGCAACCCTCAAGTCCTTCCGAGTAGAGGACTCTCACAGATTATTCATATGGTGGATACCTGCTTGGAAGAAACAATTCAGCTAAGGAAAAATATCACAATAACAAGGTCAGTATTCTGATGAATATGTTATACATGTAAATTGATGGATATTGAAGTGTACCTCAGCCAAGGATTGAGCTCCTTGGGCACCAATTTGATCAGGAGTCCAGGACTCCATAGTACTTCTGTCCAGAGGGGTGGTAGATCCCTCTGACCACTCTTGGACCAGCATGGGATGGCCCATTATTGAATCCTTATCACGAATTCCACAATTGCCGGAGAAGACAGCGTCCCCTCTAGGAGAGGTAGATTCTGAAGCATCCCGACGATGGCGGGCTTTTATTGAGGAGGGAAGAGGAGTGCCCGCCTTGGTTTTCCTCTTCTAGAGCATAAGTCGGGCAAGCTCCAAAGCTATAGGTAGAAAGGAGCAAAGTAAGGTTATTGGGATGTTAATAAGACGAATTGATAAAATTTAAGTGATTATGATAAATAGTTCTTACCCGTGGGAGAAAGGTTGTAGAGCCCAAGCTCTTGGTACTTGTCTGCCCCAAGGACAGACATGTAGTGGAATGAAGATCCATCTTCTTACAACATCTTCACAGCATCAAACTCATCCGAGCCTAATTTCAATTGTTTGGAGGGCCCATCATGGGCTGCGCCAAAAGAAGTCCTAATTAAGGACTCCCATTGTCCAGTATTCCAACGAACAAAGAAATAATCAGACTTCCAACCCGGTAAGGACTCGGGCATAGAAGCCGTCGCAAATATGAGAGGTGTATTATGACAGTGCTTGATGGTGATCCATCCCTCTAATGGAGAGCATCTCTTGAATTGGAATATCCTTATGAAGATACCCAAAGTTGGTTCCACACCCTTCATTCTGCAGATGCCTAGAAAGGTGTGAATAGTTTTGTACCCATTAGGGTGTAACTGAGCCGGTGAGATCCACGCCTCAGCAAGGATGCGATAGGTGAAGCTATGGAAAGGAAGGCGGACTCCTGAGAGGAGGGACTCCTTGAAGACACAGAGGTGCCCGTTCCATTTGCATGGACGGTCAGTGGAAGAAGGAATGATTTCTTCGAAATCGTCCTTAATATTAAAGGCCCGAGCTAGCTGCTCAAAGCGAGCTGGGGAGATTGAAAGATTCAATGTCGATTCCGGAAGGAAAGCCTATTATTAGGAGCGTCAAGATGTCGCCCAAGTTAGTGCGAGAAGGCTGCACTAGAGGAATCATAGAAGAAACCATGTGATGAACTTTAGAGAGAAGTGTAAAGCCTTGAGAGAGAAGGTGTTTGATAAAATGGGAGTGTAGTGAATCTAATTATATAGAAAGGATGCACTTATATAGATTATGAAGGAAGGTCATGGGTTATCGAGTGGAACTAAACGAAAACTTATTGATACGTGACGTAAAGATAGGTCACTCCGTATAGAGAATATACAAACCCTATATCAATATGATCGGGTAATTGAGAGTTCTTAGGCGCCAATGCTTAGGGGAAGCTCTCATAGAAACCTTACATCTCTATGGAGGTGAGGATGGGATAAAATCCTTACACCTAGGGGTGAGGATAGAGTAGAATCCTTACACCTATGGGTGATGATGGATTAGAATCCTTACACCTACGAGGTGAGGATGGAATAAGATCCTTACACCTACAAGGTGAGGATATGATGAGATCCTTACACCTTCAAGGTGAGGATGAAATATACTTTGTGAAGTATAATCAGGTTCCAGTGAACCATAAGATAAGGTGGATAGTAGCTTTTTTGATTAAGAAGACTCCATGGATATTGAATCATTATCGGTTCCTGGGAGAAGTTAGGGTTTCTAAATGACCAAAGGTCCAATGGAACTCTCAAATGACTAATTAAATCGCCAAGATGGGTGGTGATATAACTCCTAGGCGCCAGGCGCCTAGAGAGGATATTAAAATGGATTAAAATACACCAAGGTGTGGAAATATGTGTCTCCTAGGCGCCTACGGGGCTAGGAGAATAATTTAACCTAACTTGATCTAGTAAGGTGGTATTTAAAGCGTATCCTAAGCGTTAAAAGTCTAGGAGAATGTTTATGAACCACAAAATCCGTCAAGTATGGATGTGGGAGATATCATAGGCACTTACGGAGCTAGGAGAACATTCGTGAACCTCAAAACCCATTAAGTAGGGAGGAAGAAGTACTCATAGGCGCCTAGTGCCTAGGAGGAGAGTTTAAGAAGTTCTAAACCACCAAGTGTGGAATATGGATGATCTCCTAGGCACCATATGTCTAGGAGAATTACTAGTTGACATCTTGGTGTGAAATATGATGACAATAAGTGCTCCTACGCGCCTAAAGCTTTGGGAGTAGTATGAAATAGGTGAAAAACCACCAAGAAGATGTGAACGAAGTCTCCTAGGCGCCTCAATGCCTAAGAAGACCTTAAAAACCTTAAAAACCCATCGAGTTGGGGTCATAAGATGCTCCTAGGCATCAATAGGTCTAGAGAGCACTGAAAATTTCACAAAATCCATCAAGTGGAGAGGAAAGATCCTCCTAGGCGCCTAAGGGACTTAGGGATACATTTGAGAATTCAAAATCACACCAAGTGAGGTGAAAAGGATGCTCATAGGCGCCAGAAGCCTCAGAGAGAGGTTTTAGAACTTGAAATCACATCAAGTAAGGAAAAGAGACTCCTTCTAATTGTCAAGGGTCTGGGAGGAGGTTTTCAGAAGTTAAATCACACCAAGTATGGTGGAAGAGGTACTCCTAGACGCCTAAGGGGCTAGGAGGGTGTTTTGGGAGTCCAAAATCACACCAAGTGGTATAGAATGAACCCTCCTAGGCACCTAAGGGCTAGGCGAAGGTTTGAAGATGTGAAAAAACACATCAAGTTAGAGTGGAGAGAAGCTTCTAGGCGCCCAACGGCCTAGGAGACCTTCAAAATTATATAAAACACATCGAGTTGGACTCCTGAGACCCTTCTAGGCACCAGAGGTCTAGGAGGAGGTTTTGAAATGCTAAACTCCATCATGTAGGGGAAAAAGAGTCCTCCTAGGCGCCTAAGGGGCTAGGAGAAGGTTTGAAAATTGAAAAACACATCAAGTTGAGCTCATGGGAACCTCCTATGCGCTTAAGAGGCTAGGAGACCCCTAAAAAAGCAAAAAACAGATCGAGTGGGGTTCATGGAAGTCTCCTAGGCGCCAAAGGGTCTAGGGAGCCTTTAAATTTGTGAAAAATACACCAAGTTAAGGTGAAGGGAGCCTCCTAGGCATCAAAATGTGTAGGAGACCACCAAATCAACACAAAATACATCAAGTGGGAAGGAGAGGAGTCTCCTAGGCGCCTAACGCTTAAGGAGCCCTTAAATCCCTTCAAAAACCGCCAAGCTGGCTTGTTAAGAAGCCTCCTAGGTGCCAAAACATAGGAGGAAAGTCAGGGGATGTAAAATTTTACAAAAAAGCCTATTTTTGGTACGAAATGAATCGTATTTCCGGGAGATAAATCATCCCGAAAATATGGGGGCAAATGTTGGGGGCAAATGTAGGGGGCCCAAAAATAGGAGTCGACCCAATTAATTGTAGATAAATATTATTTGGAATTATTTGGATCAGACTGGATCCAAATTCGAGGAAGGAAGCCTAAATAATAAAGGGATAAAATTCCTACTAAGTCCAATACGGCTAATTAATTAAGGAGGTTTAGAAAATTAAATAGGGGAATATATTTATAAGGTAAATCATATAATGATTCCTAGTCTTGGGGCGCAAGTAAAGAAAGAAATAAGGTAAAGAGAATTACCAAGTATAATATGATTCTAATTCCTAAGATGGATCTGAAACCCTAATCTACGCCTATATAAGGGCCCTAATCTACGCCTATATAAGGGGGATTGTTCTTCATAAATCAGGTACGCAATTCTAGCTCTAATTGAGAGAATTCATTCATACAGTTTACTTATTCTTGCACCCGAGCCCCCCGGTGGGACAACCCCCCACCAGTTTTTACAGGTTTTCCGGCGGACGTACAAGAAGTCAGGAGAACCACATCATACCTTCGAGAGAGACATGTATACCTTTAATTTGGTATTATTATTTTGATCTGTAACAATAACAATATCTCATAACTCATAAAAGTATAAGAAACCACATAAATACTATAAACTACATAAATCTGAACCAAACATACAATATGAATAGCTCAATTCCAGTGCTAAAATAAATCAGTTCCAAAAATATACAAATTGACATTAGTAAACGAACTTATTTGGTTGAACATAAAACATCAAAGTTATAGATAATTGAAGAAGCTTTCCAAAATGATAAGAATCATAAACATTTAACAATAACTCAATTTAATATGAATTTTAGAAGTTCATGTAGTATTACACCATCAAGGGGATGAACAGATTACTAAGAAAGTAAATTTAGACATTGTAAATAATCTGATCTGATATTGACTGTAAGTAAAGAATTAAAGTTAACTTCATGAGCTTTCTAAATTGATAAGATGCATAATTTATGGACAAATAATGAATAAGATATGAATTTTTAAAGTGCAAGCAAAACTGCAGAAACTAAGTTAATGTCCATAATTATTTTAGGTCGTTTTAGACAATCAACACATAACATGAACTTAACTTATTATGATTTTTTGAAGTTATCAAAAGGTAATTCCTGAGTACAAATATACAGGTAATAAGATGGTCAATTTTCACACACTTAGATTCAGAATTGCGAAAATATGCGTTAGCTGAAAGTTGTAGAGAATTAAAAACCCTTTCTAAAAATTTCAAAACCATCAAATTCTGAGTTATATTCAATTTTATATGAATTATGCAAAAACATCATACTATTATGGACTAATCCAACAAATTTCGAACAATTTTTGCAGAAGAAGAAGATGAGTAAAGAATTCGTACCTCAAAAGCTTATAATTAAACAAAGAACACTTAAACATTAAAAACTCACCATAATTCAATAATTCTTTAGCCAAAATCCCTAGTTTCCACTATGATCTTCTAATCGTCTCTTCCTTTATCTAATTTGATAATTGAAAAAATTC
>JAUEJK010073113.1:0-12015 GCA_032274865.1 Eryngium alpinum | reverse complement strand
AATAAATATTAGTTAAAATAATAAAATTATATTTAAAAAGTTAAAATAAATATATTTTTATATAAAATTATATTATATTATATTAATATTATTAAATTATATCCGATTAATGATCGGATTAATCCTTCCGATGAATCCCCAATTTTCCGATTAATCGCTAGGCGGTCACTTCGCCGACTAGGACCGCCTAGCGATTGCGATTTTTAGAACACTGCCCATATGTAGTATATATAAAATATTCTCATCAGTTACTCTACCCCTACCCATATGTAGTATATATGTTTGATAGGTCATTCTCATACAAAATTTAAATTTTATATTCTAATTTGAGACAATACTCCACAAATGCCAACTACAATTAGTTCATTGTATATGGAAAAAGCTAAAGTGGTGTACAGTGATGTACAGGTGCTAAATTCCCATGACCCTTAAAGAGCATCTCCAATAAAAAGAGCTTAAAAGAGAGTCACAAATCATCATAAATATTAATTCTTTATTTCACATCACTTTTGACTCCTGTAATGTAAAATACACTTCGATAGTTGGCAACTTAATTGCTCAAGTGGTCCTATATATTACTTTTTTGTATTAATTCTTAAATTGTAATACTAAATAATAAATATGGTAGTTGTATATAATGGGTAAGAATATATATACTTTTGAGATTAAATACACACTTTTAACCATAATGGGAGGGAGCCAAAAGTTGACAACTTTAGTTGGCTCCCTTTTGCCACTTAAGCAACTCCAATAGATGGGCTATAAAAGATTCATGACAAGACATGACTCTCTTTTAGACTCCCCTATCGGAGATGCCGTAAAAATGTATAAAGAAACACTCTCAAAAGTTGGGTAATGGCCTTACTTTGATTTTAGTAATTTTTACTTTTTTTATTTTACAATAACATTCATACTTAAAATACTACAAAAAAGAGAGCTATCCCATCTAACTTCTTTAGTCTTTCTTATAGAATCATATTTTTTTTAAAACAATAACAAGTGCATATATGCACAAGGGTTATAAGATTGATGTAGTTTTGCTCTATAAATTTAGCACTAGTTATAAATTTCAACAAAATTTACATAAATTTAAGATATCTAGTAAAATATATTTGAAATTTTAAATTGTAAATGTAGAGTCCTTATTTTTTATTCAGAACTAAAAATAATATTTACTTTATTTTAATTTTATTCATTTTTTAAATAAATTATACATAATTTTAAATGACGTTGTATTGTAATTTTATTTAATATTTTTAATAAAAATATATTAAATAAAAATTAAAAATTAAATTTTATTTCATTAATTTAAAAATAATATAATATATAAAAATATTATCTAAAATTACATTTAAATTATTCAAAAATCTAATCAAATTAAAACATAATAATTGTTATTATATATAATAATTTAGGACGTGTACACACTCAAAGTAATAGGAGAACAAAAAAGAACCCGTTTCCAAAATGCTAGCAGAAAAATTACTAAAGGGAATATAATAAGTTATACACATAAGGTTAGCTAGGGAAGACGTGTTTCAAAGATATGGTACCAAGTGTCTAAGATCCCAATCTGCAACTGATTAAATTATCATTAGTACAAAATTAATGAAATCATGTCTGTGGTGTCCGGTTCTCCTTATTCACATTTAAGATGTGTTTTATGTTTATCTAATTCCTAATGTTTATAACTATGTAAACTAATATTGTACTATTTTAAAATGATAATAAATAATTAAAAAAGTTAGATCGATCTTAATGACACGGTAAACTCTTGCAATGAAAATGTCATTGAGCTTTAGAAGCAACAAATCCTCGAGGATTAAATCAATGCTTCAAATACTTTATATTTATTGACAAAATCTATTTATAATGTATTATAATATTGTTTTAGAGTTCTGACTTTTTTTTTTGATATTGGTCAATTTCAGAAATTTAAATATTCACACACACAGAGTCTCCCCTGCACCTTCTATTACCAGGTGGAGAGGTGTATCCACTAGGCTAGAAACAACGGAATAAAGAGTTCTGACTCTTTTGATAGGAAAAAGCTGAAGGAATAATTAATGCGTTTTATTTACTAAACAGGATTCTATGACTGGTTTATAATTCTTAAATATTAAAGATAATATTATAATTTAATAATAATTATTAGTTTTTAATATTTATTTCTCATTCATCAAAGGAGGGTATTTATTATGGTCTATTAATTCTTAAATATTATAATTTGATAATAATTATTATTTGTTAATATATATTTCTCATTCCTCAAAGGAAGGTATTTAGGCTCTGTTTACTTTACTTGAATGGAATGAGGTAGGAATGGAATGAAAATCATATAAGGAAAATTAGAAGAGAAGATAAGATTTAAGGAAGATACTAAAAAATATAAAAGAGATACAAATTTTTTATTATAGGAATTGTAAAGAAAATGATGAGGGAGAAAGAATGCTTATCCATTTTGAAACATGTGGAAATGTGTTCTAGTTTGAGCACAAAAGAAAGGAATGGACATTTCACATGCTAAAATGTTAGGTTGTGTTTGGTTCGTTAGAAAGAAACGATGGACAAATGGAATGAAAATAGAACTAGTTTTTTTTTCACATGTATGTATAAATGGTCATTCCTTCATCCATTCATTTATCTTGTCTTTAAAGTACAACTCATTCCTTCGTATTTCAAAATGAATGAACATTCATTCATCTCATCATTTTCTTCACAAGTTCATTTCATTAAAAAATTGCATCTCCTCCATATTTTCCAACATATCATTTCTAACCTTTTCTTTTACTCTCATTTTTCTTATATAATTTTCATTCCATTCTCTCCCCATTCCATTCAAATCAACCAAACACAACCTTAATTCAAATTTCATTTCATTTTTTCTTCATTTTATTCAAGCCAACCAAACAAACAAAGCCTTATTATAATCTTTTACGTCTTAAATCTTTTGTTCCGTTATCTACCTGACGCGTGTATATTGAGCAACGAGTCGTAATGAAGATATTAAAGCAAATATAGCAGTGAAGAAAGAGCTGAACTATAAGCTCTTTATTCCATTTACCAAACAAGGTCTTATACTTGGTAGTTAATAGTTAATTGTAGTTAGTTGTTTGTTAGAAAGAAGTGAGTGGAATCCAGCTGTACATTCCACTACTTATTCTCTACATATGTGGACATTGTAATCAGTATAATCATTGAGCAATTATGAAATCAAATCTATTACATTCTTTCTCTCTCTAATCATTTCCTAATCAATATTCTCTCTCTATTCTCTTATCTTCTTCTCCAAGATTTCTGGAAACACATTTACACATCCATTTCCTTCAGCTTTGCTTATGGAAATCTTCAGTCGGCAGACAATAAAATTGATAAAGCTAATAAGAGTAGGAGATTACTTTTTTTTTGCTAAATAAGTAGGAGATTACTTTTATTTGAAACTACAAGTTAACATAAATAAATAAAGTAGAAAATTGGTAGAATTGAAAATTACGATATCTACAACTCTGTTGTTTCTTTCAAGGCCGACCCTCAGGAATGAGTAAGGGGCAACATCGGGGGGTCTCGAGCGGATCCAATTTTTTTCAAAACAATTAGTACTTATATGAATATGTTAATTTTTTATTAAATATTATTATGTGATAAAAGAAACTTTTAATATTAATATTATTGATAAATCATTTGAAATCATATATGTCACAAAAACAATTCACTACAACAAAATAGGATAAAAGTGACAAATTTATAGTCATTTTTAGCATAAAAGTGATGGATGATGGTCGCTTTTGTGTCCGTCACTTTTATACTTCAGATTGCATACCTACTGTATTAAATAGAGTTAAAACCGACGGATATTAAAAGTGACGAATTGTTGTTGTTAAAAGCGATAATTTTACAATCCGTCGCTTTTACATCACCACCATGTGGCGTATGATGTGGCATTGACAAGACTGTTGATATGGATTTGGTTGTCAACGAAGGGCTTACAAGCGATAAAATTGGTAGTCGGTTTTAGATACTAGAAGCGACTAAAGTGTTAAAAATAACAAGCCTAAAAGTGACGGATGCGTATCGTCGCTTTTAAGTGTCAAAAGCTATAGATGTGGCTATATTCGTCACTTTTAACCCATTATGTTGTACTGATTTAATGATCTCAAGATATTATGTATTCGGAAAAATATTAATATACATTAAATAGTTGTTCTTTAATGACTTACATCTTCAAATGCTTGAAAAAACTAGGATTTTACCCGTGCTACGCACACTTAAAATTATATAATATTTTTTTAAAATTTATAAATATAACTAAAATTATAGACTCTTTTATAATCTATAATCCGAAACATATAAATTAGAGAACAGAATAAAAATTACATATTTATAATTTTATAACTAAATTTTTTATATAATTTAATTTATATATATTCTAACAATTATTTTCTTTTTTTATAAATATTAAATTATATAAAAATTTAAAAAAATTAAAAATATCTTAAATACGTTTCTCGGTGTCGCCTAGCGGCGACACCTCGCACTTTATAAACTAATAAATAATAAAATAAAATATTTTTAATTTAATAACATAAAAAATGTTATACATTTTATAATTAATAAATTACTATTATTAACTAATATAGTTTATTGCATGGTAGGATGATAATGACAAAATTGTATAATGGGTTAGAGGATGAATTAAATTGTGGAGCCCTATAATCTTTTCTCATATTAGAAAATTAACTTTAAAGATTATTAACATATGAGTATAGTATACACACATGAATGCCTGTGATATTAGATTATTATTTGAACTTTAAAGATTATTTAGTATAGTAAATGTCCGTAAATATAATTTTTTATCAAAATGATTATTAAAACAAAATATAAAAAATAATTTAATAACAATATATTTGTTTAATTAAAAAAATTAATTTAAGTTGCTGGATTTAAAACAATAGAAAATAATAATAGAGAGAAGTAACGAAAGTAAAGTTTAATATAACATATAAATTTTGAAATAAAGTAAAACTCTATTTAAATAATAATAAATTTGATTATATATATATATATATATATATATATATGCATATATTTAATATAAATTACAAAAGAATAAAATAAATAGTTATAATATTATTTGAATATAGATATAATTTTATATACATTGACAAAAGGAAAAATCTTTATTACTAATTAATATTAAGGTAGTTATTAGTGATAGTAAATTTCTTATATTACATAATAAAAATATAGTAAGAATAAGATATAATACCTTATAAATGTAGATTGTTTATTATTGGGTATGAAGCGGTATAGAGTATCCACGTTCATACGGATAGTCCATGGATCAAGTAATGGTTATCCAGTGGAGCATGATGTGAGAATAAATGGGTAGATCAGATAGTCCATGGATATCCATATATGTATATATTTACTAAATTAACCTTTTTAATATATTAAGTTAAGAAAAGGATGAGTGTATTTGACGATAATTGTCAAATTTAGTTCACTCAGGAATTAAGAATATATAGATTATTTTAGTGCTCACTTATTGATTGTTGGCTATTTTTTGTATTTTATAGTAATTCTTTTGAGTCTAATATTCATTTTATTGAAATTTTATCATAATTTTCCTTTTACGTAGTAGATGTTTTGTGTTCCATCGTACGAAATATTTTTAGTCATCTTAATGGAGCCTATCTTTTTCATTCGCCCCGGACCTTCCATAACTCAGGAACGGCCATAGTTTCCTTATTAGTTTAGAATTTACTGTATAAATAGCTTTTAGTTTTTATTTTCCAAAATGTATTTTTCATTCAAAAATTTAAAGAGAGATATTTTGTAATCTAAGTGATATTCATAGCAGTTCTGACTTAATTTTGAAGAGAATCTATTAGTATTGGTTTCTTATATCTATACATGTTATGGGTTCGGAAACCTAAAAAGTTAATACCCATATGAAAAGAACTAAAATAAATAAAATCAAACTGACAATGTAGTGTGGTTAACTTTGCGGTGTTAACATCTTTCATTCATACGTAATCCTATCACAAAATTAGTTCACCAACAACTCTAAAATTTGAGTCATATTTATAGTTTAATAAATCACAAAAAAATAATCCTACCATAATTTATAGATACTGAAATCTAAATCCAAAAAAAATAATTATTACCTATAGGTTATTCAAAATAAATCGAATCCAAGTCAACTTTAACAAATCTCCACCTTGACTTGTATTGTGTACATCGACCAAATTGAAACCGGGTTTGGACCTCAACAATCGAAACAACTCAATCATAACATTTGCAGGATGCTCCATAGTAGTACCGACAACGCTCATCATCTATGAGCCAAAACTATAATCCCAAAACTATAACTCCATCCCACACCGAGATTTCATATAAGCTAAAAGTGAATTAGACACACGAAATTGCTCCACTTTCCCACAATACCTATTATGGAAAGGCACAATGTCTCGATCTCACTATACATCAGCTTCTCCTAAACCTCCGCATCAGTATCAATAATGGAACCATGCATAGAATCACTAAAATCAACAACATCTAAATAAGTGAAGAATCTTGAATACACGTGTCATCAGTAACACAAAGTGCATATCAAACCTAATCAGAGAACTGAACATTTTTACAAGTTTTTCAATTCGTGCCTGGCCCACCTAAACTTTTGTATCGATAAATTCTGTAACTGCAGAACCCTATAACACAGAAAATTCAATAATAAGTGATCCTTCAGAATCAACGCCACTTCCTCCTAACTCTCAAACAACCTTAACCGCCTGAATACTTATAACCGAGCATCAAGCCTATTAAGAGAAATCAGAATTTTCTTTGAAGTTAAGACATACCTTGCATCAAATAAGGTCCTCAAACATCATCATGCCATTTGATTCTCATCGAACCAATCCCCTCCACATACATTCAATATGTTTCCCATGAATACTGTATTTGATTTACTCTTATACGAGATAAACTAACCCTGATTGGGACACATATGAAATTTGTATGATGTATCTAAAATCCACTTTGAACCTATACCAGAAGAAAAAATCTTAAACTCCAAGAACTTCTCGATGAATGTGTATCTTTATCCTCTGAACTATGTGAATCAGTGTGCTTCTTCCTAGCAAGTTTTACGCACTCGTTCTTATAATGCCCCCATCTTATGACAGTAGTGAAATCACTTACCTTTATTCCGAGTCATTGACTATGAACGACTTCATCCCGAACTTCTGCAACCAGTAAAAGATTTTTTCCTGAATAACCAAATCGGCTGTTTTTGAACCAGACCCGTCTCAAACTACTAAGCTTGAGGTTTCTCCTGAGACATATTGATAGCAATGCAAATCGAATATTCGAAATACTAGTCCTGGTGTAATATAGAATTCACAAAAGTTTTATAAGAAGGTGGAAATAAAAATACAATAATGAACGACTGATTGTTCATCTCTATAACAATCATGTAGGATTCCTCCAGATGAGCTCTTACAACACAAAGTTTAAGTTACGTAAGTTATATTGCACTGTTTATGCATGATTATAAGTTAATTTATAAATAATAAAAAATAAATATTTTTTATATTTTTATACATTTTTTTATTTATAATCACTTATATATACCTATATATAAAGAGACAAATAAAAAACATTTGGTCGGTCTTGATAATTCATTAATTTTAAAAATAAATAAATAATACATTTCTATAGATATTAGAAGTTATTATGAATCATAACTATAATCGATATATATCTATTGTTCTTAAGATTTAGTTAACAACTTAAAAGTCTTATAGAACTATTAATATTAGAACTTATATAATAATATATGAATCGTAACTATAATAGTATACATCTACTACTATTATTAGGACTATTATTAGGATTTAGTTAACAAATTATATTCATTATTTAAATTTAAAAATACACCAAAAAAATCAATATATATCTCTATTTGACAAAAAATTAATTATTTTTTTCACCAATTTTAGATAGGATTTTGCTACAAGTTATAAATAAATTTTACTTAAATAGATAAGTTTATATATTTAAAATATTTATTATTATTCTATGAAGATTTACTTAGTATAATAGGAATTATAATTAAATTTTACCTACTTAGTTAAGAACAAGAATTATAATATATCATCTATTATAATTATAATTTATTCACAACTATAAACTTTATTAAAAGAGAAAATGCCCCTAAGTACATACTTAGGAGAGTTACCTAAGTACGTAGTATTAAAAATAGTGGACCCCCTGGATTTGTGTAATTTAAAGAAATTAATAATATTTTCTAAATTATAAAATAATGACATATCATAGTTTTAGTATTGCGTACTTAGGTAGCTTACCTAATTACGTACTTAGGACCATTAACCTCTTATTTAAATTGATAAGTACGGGTAATTTTAAATAAAACCAGGTTATCACAAGATAAAAAATAAACTTTTGAATTCTATGATTTTTTATTAAAAAATAGTTAAATTGACTATCATGTATTAAGAAAGCGGAATAGTTATATTATATATAACTTATTTTTTATAAAAATATAAATTATTTATCACGAGATATATTAAATACAAGCATGAATCCCGTGCAAAGCACAGATCGACTATAAAATTTAATAAATTAATATATTGAGACTGGTAAAATAATTAAACAATTAAAATATACTACTCTAAAATAATTAGCAAAATATATTTGGTGTTTGTATATCAAACAAATAATTATCCTAAATTATTTTGAACCCTAAAATCAAAGTCACGAACTGATGGTACATTATTTATAGTAATTGAAAATAAAATTAATGAAATCCTTTGATAGCACAAAAATAAATTTGTCACACAATCAAAGCTTAAAAATCACCAAAAAATATAATTAAGGAAATCCGATTATAGCATACGAACAAAAAAACTTAAAAGTTTATCAAATTAAACCTGAAATTCAGCCAAACTGCAGATAAAAGGTAAAGATTCAATATAAAACCTACCAAAAAATAAAATAAAAAATCATAAGTCACAATTTTTTTTTCAGATTTCTATTGCTCAACAAACAATTTTTTTTTGTAGATTTCCACTTCATCGGACAAGGCACAACATTTGAGCAACATTAACCTAACTACCCCAGATTCTGTCAAATCAACTGCTGGAAACAAAACTAAACGCTTTGACAGAGATACTATTGTAGAGGACAACAGTAGTACTGGAAAGGAAGGGAAAAGAACTAAAAGTTATGGAAATCAGCATCCAATCAAGCAAATAAAAAAGGAACGTGTAAGTAAAACAATGCTTCTTTGTACATTTTTTTTACATTTACAAATAAGTTTAATACAGACACTAATCATTACAATAAATAATTTTATAGGCATAGTATGACAGAATTAACAGAGAAATATGATGTTTCTAAGATCATACATTACCAAGAAAGCATTTTGGATTAAGGATTCTCATTTTTTATATCTTTATTCATGTTGAAAAATAAATACTTTGTTGGGATTTTGTTCAAACTTAATTATTCTTTTGTTTTGTTTAATTATTTTCTATATCATTCTTCTTGCAAATTTATATATTCATACCACTATTTACCTAAAAAGAAAAAAATATCATAATTATAAATTTAAAATAAATAGAAAAATATTATATATCAAGTATGTGAAAAAAAATTATACACATAAAAAATTTATTTTCTAAATCACAAAAATATATCTCTTTGAGCATGCGTAGTGTGGGCATTGGGGTACTAGTTTCAAAAAGAGAAGATGAATCAGTATATTATATATACATATACATGTATTAATATGTATATACTGCAATAATATACATAATTAAAAATTAAAATAATTAAGAATTTAATTTTATATATTTTTTTAATTAATTTAACGTCCGCTAGTAAATACTTACGCCCTGTTCCCGAGTTGGAATTGAGAGAGAAAAGAAAGGAAGTGGAAAAAATATTGGTAAATCTTCCCTCAATCTCGTGTTCTCGAGTTTCTTTATGAAGAGAACCGAAAGGAAAATTTAGTCAATTTTCTTCTCAAAATCTTCCTCCCAAAAGTGGGAAGAAGCGGAAAGAAGAAAAACTATTCTTAATAAAAATAATTATATTTATGTAATTATTTAGTAAAAATAATTATGAGACACAATTTAAATATATTATAATTATATACATATTTTTTATATAAAATATAATAATTTTTATTTTAATATAAAATACAATTTTAATATAATAATATTTATTTTTTCACTTAACTCGGGAACACGAGGAAGAATTTTTTTTTTATACTTTTCTTCTCTTCTTTTCTTTTATCATTCTTTCACTTCTTTTCTCTTCTTTCTATCAAAATCTCAGGAACAAGGCGTTAAAGTAACCATCTTTTATATAATAAAAATTATTGCGATACCTCTATTTTTTTAATATCTTTATGTAAAAATATTACTATATTTTATTTAGTGTAAAAAATAAGTATGTATAGAGTTAATTTTTTTATATAATAAAAATAATTATTTTAATATTTGAAAAATATAAATATTTTTATATGTTTAAAATTTAATATACAAAATACTTTAATTCATAGACGAGAACAAAAGAATTTGTGTTTATTTATATATTAATATTTTGTTTAGTTAATTATTTTAAAAAATATAAATATTTTTTATATTTATCGTATAATATGTTTAATTTTTTTTAATGTTACCTCTCCAGCTAAACGTGTAATTTCTGTTTTCAGATCAGGGACGGTCTCAAATTCTTACATTTCGATTAACGGAGAAGGTAAACCTTTTTTTTTTTATTTTTACCGTGTCCCCATTTCTTCTTTTCTCTGTTTGCAGAAGGAAATTCAAGACAATTGACCGTACATTCCTCAAACTACATATCATTATATGAATTAATTCTTTCCTTCCAAAAGCGCGCACACACATACCAATTGAGTTTTTGGGATTTGTATGGAATGAGGAATTTATGTAACAATTCCAATTTATTTTTTTTGGTTGTATAATGTTGTTTCTTGAAAAATGTGCTTTCCTATTTGCAACTAATGGTGTAGGAAATGTTGGATTAATTTGTGATGGTATATAGAGATTGATTAATATATATGTTTTGCCCCTGTTTATTAGCTAACTAAATGGGTGATGAAGAAAGATTGATCATTGAAAAACATGTTATAAAATATGTATGTTTTTTGTGTGTGTTTTTGTTCCATTTTGGAATGCCTGCTTCCTGTTTGATATAGTGTGTCAACTAAAGTAATTTATCTTGATTTGTGTAATTGTGTTGATTGGGTATCATCACTTATACCGAAACTAACATATGATGGATGCATCAGCAATGTCGTTGTTTAGATGGTATAATATCAGTTGTATTGTTATGACATAAACTTACTAGTTCAACTTTACTTCATATTGAATGTTGTTAGAAACCATCTCACCCAAAACCTTAAGGTGTTAGGTTAAGAGACTAAATGGATCATATTCTTTAACACTCCCCCTCACTCGAAAGCCGCACTAAGGGGTAAGAGTGAACCTCAACTCCACACAACACATATATAACCACACAACTCAGAAATAACTACAAATATATTGAGAATATTGGGGGTAGGAGGGTTTGAACCCTAAACACCTCTCCTAAACATAACTCTGATACCATGTTAGAAACCATCTCACCCAAAACCTTAAGGTGTTAGGTTAGGAGACTAAATGGACCATATTCTTTAACAAATGTATTCTCATAAATCATAATCATTTGTTTCGCAAATTTTGTCCTTTTTATAATGATATCAGTTAGTCGTCAAATCAGTCTACGTTTGCTAACCTAGCTATGTACAATAGTTAAAATAGTTTCATACAAGTTCAAAGTTGTTACTGTTGCAATGTTGCTGAATCTGTAATTTACTTTTGACAGGTCTTCTGTTGCTTCTGTAAATGGATGGAGGCAGTCCCATATTGACTCTTCTAGTTTAAGCCGAGTATCGTAACTTCTGGATAACAGATGGCTAAGCAT
>JAUEJK010073008.1:0-12016 GCA_032274865.1 Eryngium alpinum | reverse complement strand
ATATACATATACATATATATATATATATATATATATATATATTTATGTATGTGTGGATCTGGTAATTTACTTAGAGTGTCGGGCTGATTTCTTTTCTTCCTTTGCTGAGGAGCACCAGCGGAGGAGGCTGCCTGAGGTACATCAGCGAAGATGGATGCAGAACTTGCCATTGTACTGATCTTTTTTCTTTATAGCTGATATTGTGAACGATGAGTTACTTGAGCCTCTATTTATAATAGTAGTAGAGGGCCTACCATTACTACATTTCCAAAATTTAATTAATGCAATTAGAAAAAAAACAAGGGATAAAAAGAAGAAAGAAGGGAATCTAATAACAAAAACTCTACTCTACTCTATTACTAATTCTTCTACACAAATATAATTATAACTTTTTCAATAAAACCAATGGATAAAGATAAAAAGTAGTCATGATAAAAGTGTGAAATTACTCACCTATTTTGTTCATAATAGGCAATCTATAGAACCCACTAGTTTTGCTGTTACACTCCTCTCTCCTACTTCCTATTTTGATTTTTAATTAAATATTTTACTATATAGTATTTCATACAATAGATATTATTAAATACATATAATTTATATATTCATACACAAATTAAGTGAGTGGGATGAAAAAAAAAATAGATTAATGACAAAAAAATAATTTTAAAAGAGAGTGAGAATGTAATACGTTGGGTGTTGGTGGTTGCTATTTTGTATAGGAATTTTGTAAATAAGTTATTAGGATAATAAATGTTAGTATATATATAATTATATATGTACAAACTTAACAGTATCTATGTGTTAGATTACATGTAATCAAATTAAGAATTTTTATTAAATATACATAGAGTTGGTTTGTAGTATTATATATGTATATATGTATAAAATTATTACGAGATATATCATGAATATAGAAAATTGATAAATAAGCTTCAAACTTTACCACAGAAGCTTGGAAATACAATTTTTATGCATAAAATTTATAATTGCTAGTAATATTTCAATGACTTTTTCCTCTATTCGAAATGTAATTAGTAAGAGTCGAAGTTTATTTTTTAATTTTCTAAATAGATTAGGAAATTAATAGTTACAAAGAGATTAAAGTTGTAATTCATATATAACGTGTTGTTTGACCATAATTTAGAAAGAAAGATATGCGAGTGTTACAAATTGTATAAACTGGTATAAATGAAGATTTTATTTCAAAAACTCAATACATTATAATTTTACAAAAAGGAGAAATTGAAAATATACTAGTGACAACACAACAAAAGTATTACCTGTTCTGGCAACACAAAGGCAGTACCAGGTTCATACGTGGACATCTGCATGTTGTTAGTCCACAATTAATAACGATGTTATTATTGATATATTCTAAAACTTATATATTATTGTTTTTGTTAGCTTTTATTAAGATTTTTGTTGAGGTAGCTTTTAACTCAATAATGATAAAGAAGAATAACAATTCTAATTACTTTATAAAAGCATATCAACTGTAGTTTTGATCTACTATAATAAAATCTATGAAGTAATACATAGAAAACATATTATTAATAATATTATACAGCTTGAATGGGGCTACCATGAGAGGGCTCTAAGTGGGATTTTGTTAAATGTCTT
The DNA here is from genome assembly GCA_032274865.1 of Eryngium alpinum. Classification (NCBI taxonomy): domain Eukaryota; kingdom Viridiplantae; phylum Streptophyta; class Magnoliopsida; order Apiales; family Apiaceae; genus Eryngium; species Eryngium alpinum. The sequence goes on along the minus strand of JAUEJK010073008.1, from coordinate 10,396 downwards.
TTGCTACGATATTGATTGGGGGTATTTTCTTTTGTTGGGATTGATCTAGGTAGATTAGAGCTGGGCTTTCGGGTTTCTAGGCTTTTGTTAGATTGATGAACAGTTAAGGCTTGCTTGGGGATAGCTAGCAATTGGGCTAATTTAACATGTATATGGATGATTCTCGGATTTATGACTATATTTGCTTATTTAAAAAAAAATTATATTATACAGCTTATATTTAAAAATACCTACAAAATTTGTTTGATATAGTAAAAGTATTGAATATTAGTATTAGTATAATTAATGTATAAAATTTAGTGTTATAATGGATTATTTATTTAATTTATTCAATATTTTTTATTATTTTATAGAATTATATCAATATACTTTCACTATCCTAATTTCTTAATAAATGATCCCGAGATTAAAAAATTTAAGAGAAAAAGATTGAATAAATAAATGGATCCTGTTTAAAAGGTTCAAAAAAAATAAAAAGGATAAAATTTATTTTATTTTAATAAATATAAAAAGTTAAATTAGACATTCCTTTATAAAAAATTATATTCTTATAAGAAGATTGAAGTGAATATTAAAAAAAGAAATGCATATAAATTATAGAGTAATGTTACGTAGTTAAATATTAGTTAAATATTAGTTAAATATTAGAAGCTGACTTTTTATCCTAAATGATATATAAAATTTAAATCAAAAATAAATATGTTATATGAAAATTAATACTTAACATCTTTCAAATCTAAAAAGTTTCATTTTCATATTTTAAATATGTGAATCATTGTGGATTGCACATGGACACACTAAATAATGTTTTACTTCTCACAAAATTTTGCAAGTACCAAATTAAATTCTTTAATTTTTTGTTCACAATTCACATAAGGTCATGTGACAAAAATATAATAAAGTTTCTATTTTTAAAATATTTGAAATTAAATAATATAATATATATGTCACCTCTAAATAAATTTAAAACTTTGTTATAAGTTATTTGATAATTATCATTACATTTGTAAAGAGGAATGCAATTTTAGCGTATCACAATTTGAAAGTCTTTTTATTTTTCTTAAATAAAGAAACATATTGATTATTGTATGTCATCGTGCAAAATATATCAATTTATTAAAAAAATTAAAGTTGCTTTCTTTATATTAGACAGATATTATAATAATTTTAATATTATAATTATAGGAATTTATCTAATAACTAATACACGTAAAAAAGATCACTTGTTTTATTTTATATAGTCTAACATTTATAACAATTTACAAAAAAATACCATTAAATATTTTATATAGATTTGAAATATGTTTATTAATTGCTGATATTATTCAGTATGCAAAGAGCTTATTTTTTTTTTTATTATGATGTATGGTCAGATTTTTTTTATTTAGTTCTCTACCGTTTTTAAATTTTCTTTTTAAATAATATTATTAAAATATAGAATAATATTATATTATTTAAAATTAATTTAAATATAATACATTTAATAAAATAATCATTGATTTGTTATAAATTTAAAAATTAAAATATTTATAAAAAAATATTAATCTAACACATGTCACAATAAAAAATTTGAAATATTATTTAGTTTATATTTTTGTAAAAGTTATAGATTACTATCTATTCCAAAATTTTCAATATATGTATGCATAGTACTAGATACAAATTATATATATTTTATTTAGTTTCAGCTTTCCTTTGATAATATTTAAAATTTGATTTAAAATGACAGAAAAAAATTGACATAATAGTATTTGAATATTATGCAGTTGGAATTTTAATTTAACGCTATTATATTTTAGGTTAAATTTTAAATTTTACAAATTCTATCTAATAAAGTTATTAAATTATATATACAAAAAGTACAATTCAAGCTTTAAATAAATTATAGAAATTTATTTATTAAATAAATATGTACATGTATTATATATATATATATATTAATAAATATATAATTAATTAGTACATAATAAAATTATAACCTTTATTATTGTGTTGATATTTACAAATTTTTATACCTCTTAGAGTTCTAACTTTTGATTTCATCCGTAATGAATAATTATTAAATACTCTTTTCCTCTTTTTAAGTTAAAAGTGATTTTATTATTTTTTATCTTTTATAATCTTAATCTTTAATATTTTATTATATATATATATATATGTATATATTATATTTGTATATGTATTCTCAAACTTAGTCAAATTAGGAATCAATTTTCTAAATTCGTCAGTGACCATAACTTAAAGGCACATCACGAGACAAGGAGATCTTCTTTAAATTAGTCCTTCAATAAAAAATCACATCTCTTTTAAAGGGATGAGCTTAACTAAACTTTTAAATGGAGATATTTCAAACAAAGACAAAAAGATTAGTTAAACGGTTATAAAAAATATGAACCATAATGATGATATCACAGCACTGTAATATAGTTTAGCATAGGGACTGCATAATTAAATGTGTAGTACCACTTTTATATTTTTACAATTAGAAGATAGTATAACCGGAGGCTTGGACACTACATCTGAATACAATAATAATACTGCAGTTTCAATGCTATCCAGAACTTGAACACTGCACCTAAGTCAATAAATGTAAAGGTGGTGTTCAAGGTGAAGTTAAGTCTGTCACACTGATGTGCCATATAAAGTGAAGACTTATCTTGCAGTCCCGGAAATGAGTCTTCATATGAAGCCAAGAATCTGCATCTGCAAGCTGGATCAAAGTTGACTAAGGAGAAAGTGATTGCTGGCTGCATCAGCAACAGGACAAAGTACTTTTTCAGAAACTGCAAAAGAAATAGAGACTTGGGATAACAAAACTGGACGGGCCACGTCAATTTAAGTGTTTTGTTTGCTTGGACCACAACTGTGGGCAGCCAACAAATAGACAAGGGATTTCCATATTTGATAGACTTACTTTTTAGTTGCTTTATTGTCCTACTTCTGGTTTAGGCATCATTTGTATATAAGTAGTTCACTTTGTAACATTTTCCTTATGTTGTTTTTCCAGAATTCTTAGAGCACATCTTGTAAACTAGAAAAACTCCATTGCAGAACAACTTAGTTTTGGTATACCTTTTGTGAAGAGATTAAATTCACTGCAGATCATCACTACTAAAATTATTGTTTGATATTTTTGTTTTGTTATTTTGCTTTTTTCGTACGGCCTATACACTTCACCTTAAATCACACACACAATCTTCATCCATTAACCCCTCTTGATTGGACTGCTGACACTGCAAGATTTACAAAAATCCGTCAAGGTATATTCAACCCCTCTTCTGCACCATTGAACTCAAAAATAACAATCACTAGAGATATTTGAAGATCCTATAAGTAGAGATATTTGAAGATCGTATATATTGTCTATGGAGCTTTGATATTTTAAATAACTATATACCTAAACACACACAAAATAGAGTTAATAAGAGACGATTGTTTCCATTAAAGTAACAATACTAAAAATATTATTTTTATATTTTGATTATTTTCACCAAACATAACAACAAAGGGTTTAAAATAATAATCTTGAGATTTACTATGATTTTATTCATAGTTTTAAAGAGGAACAAATAAAATGACTGCCCTACATGTAAAATTCATAAGTATGTTTTAAGAATTAATAGTCATACTTCCATTGACAGCCAATTATATATACTAGAAGCAAACCTTGATGTCAGGCTTAAGTGATTATGCCACCTCTCTCTCCTTTCATCAACATAGGAATATGAGACAATTCTCTCACGCCATACTTTTTCACCAAATGAATTAACAGCCCAAAAAATCATATACATAGAGAGTATTCAAACCTAGACAACTATTTGTATATATATTCAGACCTATATGAAAAGAGTATAGAGGGACTAAAAGATCAGTATTATATATTCATATTTCCTGCAATATAAATTTAATAAATAAATTTGAATAATTATAAAGTTATTGTTTACCTGTCTTCCTCAGCTGTCCATTTGCGAAGATTGGAGCTTCTTTTTAAGCTTGTTTGGCTTTTTAGGAGTAGAAGCAGATGCATTAATCTTTTTTCCATAATTCTTATTTATTCCAAGGGTTTTATGATCAGCTACAACACAAGAACCTTTATCCGGCACCAAATCGTTTAAACTGATTATCACAAAGATCAAAACTTTTGGAAGAAGAATAAATGAATGGATTAGAAAAGGAATTTGGTTCACAAAATTTGGGATAAATATTTTTATGAGATAATGATCAAGTGAAAGGAAATAGATCAAGATTTTGAAAATCTTGAAAAATCCCTTTGGAGGAACAGAAATCCATTAAAAATTTGTGATCAACATTATCCGGTTTTATGTAGTTGTTGGAAGAAGGATTGGCTTGTATATAAGATCATCTTTGTAACTTGTATCAAACACCATTGATACAGAATTAGAGAGAGGTGAAGAGAGAGAAAATAGCTTGCATATTGTTTGTTAGTATTTCATTTTTTTGTTTCTTGAGCTGTTCTCATAAGTCATACCCTCTTTCTAACAGGAAATCACTATCTGGTTCATGGTCATCCTCCACTTCCTTGGACGAATACTCTAGTTCTGGCTCGGCCTCCGGCTCCAGCTCTGCCTCCATTTCCTGAAGCTCCACCAGCTCCAGCTCTCTGTGGCTGCAGTTGCTCCAATCCCTCGGAATTGTACAACCTTAGATTCTTGGTTGCTCTCCATGTCATTACACTTTGAACCTATTTCTCTTAGTATGCTAGGCTAAAATCTCTATCTGAAGGGTGGATGTACTCGGTTTAATTAATATTATTTGTGGTGTTATCTGTACTTTTTATGACCAATGAATTGGTGTAGTTATTTACAATATCAGTTTTATGTGAAAAAATTCATATGAACCACACAATTAGGGTTGAGAGTTCATATAGTTGAGATCCATAATTATATGAGAATTGATTTAGTTACACTTATTTATAAAGAGTGGTTTTATGACTTCTAAGTAGTGTCTGTATTCCCAATACTTATGTTATTTAGTTGTTTGTAAAATTAACCTTTGAATCATACCGTAGATTTATTAAGTTAAACCGAGGAAACCGATCCTTTAGATTCTTCTTCATCTTTGATATAAATAATTATTTGTTTGCTTTCTTTCAATTAAACCAAAATCAAAATATTTGATAAAAATATAAAGTAAATAAATTAAAATTCAATTCGTGTTCCTTGGTGCCGTTGTCGGGGAATACGTTATTTGAATTTTATTTATTTCTATTTGCGGATATTGATTTGGTGTATTATAGTCCATGCTTTGTATTAGTGCTGTGTTTTCTGTTTATATTAGGTACAGACTGTTGCTGGTTTGTGTTACTGTTATTCATCCGATTAAATTAGTTTAGTTTATATTTGTTTTTGTTATTCTTATGATTTAGCTGCTGGTAAAGTAAAACAAAAAAAGGAAAAAAGAAAGTACACTGTACTGCTTAGTTTTAGAATTTATGTGCTGCATCATGCATCTGTATACCTAGAGCACATCCTGTTTAAGATTTAAATTTTCTGTATTTAAATTTTCTGTATTTTTTAATTGTTGGTGAATGCTTCAGGGACTGAGGTACGTAAAATTTCTTCATTTCCTTTAGCTATAAAATCATATTAGTGTAAGCATTTTATTTTTTTTACTTTGTTTTATTAATTCTTGGTTGCTGCATTTCCATCTAATTAACTTTAAGGACAAAACCCAATTTATAAGATTAGGTAAGGGATTTCATCACCCTTTCTCCTTGGCCCACAAACCATTAATCACTTCATATTGCATACCCATTTGAATTTTAAAATCAAGTAGACATTGGCCCTAGGATCTCGAGCTCAATTAGGAGGGAACTCTAAATAAAAAATGAATTATTAGTTATTCAAGTTTATTGGTGATCAAGGCAGGTAGTTACTTAATTGGCACCTCACGTTTTGTGGGGACGGGCTTTCATTCTACCTAGTCAATACTATTGAATAAATTCTTATTGTGGACTTTTTAGTGGACCAAAAGTTAGGGGCTGTCTAGATTTTTTTGGGGAACATAGGGTTAGTTTTTTTTCCTTCTTTTTCTCTTTCTTTTGAGGGTTTTTTTTCTTTCTTATGTGGTAGTTCCTTGTTAATGTAGATGTGCTTAGTGTATGTGCACTTGGGAACGAAATATTAGCGGTCGTTTAACTCGCATTACCGATAGTATTCATTTTAGGATTGAACTAGAAAGCACCATCATGGCTGAGGAAAAAAATAATCTCCCTCCTCCTCCGCCTCCACATAATGATCCTCCTCCCCGTCCTCGCAATACTCTCCAAAATATTATCTACCCTCAACAAACTGCCTGTAGGTCTCCTATTCATCTACCTCAAACTGCTGCCGGAGAAAACTTTGAGGTGAGGACTAATCGAATCGGCATGCTGCCAAAATTTAATGGTCATGATGATGATGATGCCTATGCATTCATCAATAAGTTTGAAGAACTTTGTACCACCATCTCTTTCCCTGCTCTAACTAGAGATGACATATTACTTCGTGTCATTCCATTTGCTCTCAAAAGCAATGCGAAGAAGTGGTTCAATTGTCTTACTCCAGCTTCTATTGCTACTTCGGATGAATTCATTAGTTTGTTTGTTAAAAAGTATTTTCCACATTCCAAAAAATAGAACTCCATATGCAAATTAATGGCTTTCACCAATTTCGCAGAGAAAAATTCTGAAAATACTTTGATCACTTCATGAACTTTTTAATCGAACACCCAAATGGAACGCTTCATGAACCTTTTAGTCGAATGCCCAAATACACCTTTTAAAAATTCTGGAAACAGGGGAATTAACTAACAAATTTATAGAAATTTAGGTTTTCTTTATAAAACAATCTAAATCACAAAATTAAATACAGGTACAAGCTAAGAAGGGAACAAACAAGATGCATATCGTTTTGGAGAATAAATAATTCCATTGACGAATCAGGAAGAAATCAGAGTCCTCCATCATATTTGTTGGAATCTACACTGTCAGCTTCTAGTCTCATAGCTCCCAAAGATGTAAGCAAATGTTACCCATTGAGAAATTGGGGATTTAGGGTTCTTGTTAGCAGAGAGTGTGAAGAAGTAATTTTTTTGATTAATAATTAATATCTGGGTCAGATCACATGTTGGGCTAGTTTTTGGATTGGAATTAGATTAGATTTAAATGTATCCTGGAGCTATGTCAGTAATTTGAGTTTTAATTTGTAGTTTTTGTTGTATGCGTTGGTTTCTAGATTCAATAAAAGGAATGATGTTACTTTTTATTTTAATATTCTATGTGTTTACAACACAAACTAAAAACTAAAATTCAAATTACTAACCTAGCTGGGATACATTTAAATTTAATCTAATTCCAGTCCAAACACTAGCCCAACATGTGTTCTGAACCACATATTAATTAATTATTAATCACAAAAATCACGTCTTTGGGAACCCTAAACACCCAATTTCTCAATTGGTAACTTCTCCCTACATCTTTGGGAGCAATGGGACTGGAAGCTGATGGTGCGGATTCCGACAAAGATGATGGAAGACTCTGATTTCTTCGTGATCCATCAATGGTTTTATTTATTCTCCAAAAAGGTATTTTTGTTGGTGTATCCTTTTTGTTTGTTCCATTCTCTGCTTCTACTTGTATTTAAATTTGTGATTTAGATTGTTTTGTAATGAGAACCTAAATTTCTATAAATTTGTTAGTTAATTGCCCTGCTTCCCAAACTTCTTCTATTTTTATTTATAGTTTCTATATATGTTAATTGAGTATCACATCTGGTTTAATTAAAAACACACATTAGTACTAATCTGACCTGTTTGATACTGTTTTTATTTTTAGACTAGAGGTGTTTTATTTTCTTCATGGACTATGTTAACCGGTTTATATGACCTATTGCCTCCTCGACACTTTTGAGTTTGGGTTACAAAATTAATATCTAGAAGTAATGTTATCATATTGTGTGATCTGTATATTGCTTTTCATTTTACATATTAGGGGATTTACAAATCAAATTCAACATATTAATTTATTTAAGTACTGTCTTTTGTCCTTTCAAAGTTTTGTATTGCCCTAGCATTGGAATGAGCTGTAACAATGAAAGCAAGTCAAACGTGGCATCATTTGACATAAGGCAACTAGTTGTTGGTGTATTAACATTTTCGATGTTCATCATGCTAGGAAATATATTAACTAGTTGCTGCTAGGAAATATATTAACTAGTTGCTGGTGTATTAACATATTTATCATCCTAAAACTAACCGACTATGAATGTCAAAGTATCATAATCAGGATATTTATTTTCTATAGACAGAGTGTGAAAATGATAACCATTGTATAGATTAACGATTGGAATCAAATTTGACACACATTATAGTAGTCTAGAGATTTACACATTATTTTAGCAAAACCGACATCTAAACTATGTATCCAATGTCCATAAATGACATGATACGAAGAATTACTTCATCGGGAAGTGTGTTGATTCGGTCTTCTCCTCATTGTCATGGTACATTTTTTTTCTTCAAAGCCATTCTGAGGGATTTTTTCAAAACCCTAGCCTAGCTTTATTTCTTAAAAGAAATCTTTGTTAGTAAGGTTAAAGTTAGAACAAGATGATTATGTTATTAAGCGACGTAAGAAATAAATCACGCATACGTAAATTATAATGAGCACTATAATACATGTAATTGTTGGAGAATTCATCATCATTTCAATGAACCAGATTATTAGATCTTGGATAGTATCTTAGGAACGTTAAGTTATTTGTGGCTAAGGAGGTGCAAAAACTCTAATCTTGGGACAAGTGAAGAGAGAATGAGGTAAATATATTTTCCATATAATTAGGGATACTAATTCCTATTTCATATCTGATACCCTAGAATCAACCCTATATAAAGGGGATTTACTCTCATAAGTATGTACGTAATTTTAGGTCCAATTTAGATATTTACTCCCATTATATCGTTACTTATTCTCGCACGTGAGTCCTCCAGTGGGATCACTCCCCACCGATTTTTGTAGGTATTTTCTGGAGCACGCTCCTGGAGTTTTGAGGACGAAGATACCGGTACAGAGGTATACCGATGTTCTGTACATAACATTTGGCGCCGTCTGTGGGAAGACTTAAAAAAGGCCACGTAAGAATGCAGATAAGACACTTTTAGGAAATCCGATTACCCAAACTCCTATACTCAGCGGAGTGCCATCATCATTTTTTTATCCACCGCAACAAACACATTCTAGTGCATAAACAACTCGAACTAATAGTGATGATACCTAAGAGGTACCTGGAAGCATGCATGTACTAACACCTTAAGAATTGGAAAAAAGAAGGAAGAAGTGTGAGGAGAAGAATATTCAATTAATGACTGATCTGGATGTTTTCGAAGATGCGCAGCTAGAAGACGGGCAAAAATAGAGAGCTGATACAACTCTGGGAGAAAAGATCGTTCCCCAAGATGCTTTAAAGAAGGGTCCTCGAGCAGAAGATATCCAAGCAGAAGCAATTGTAGGAGTAACTACGGAAGCTATAATTGCAAAGGTTACTGAAGCTTTCATAAAAAAAGAAAAAAAATCCAAGAAGAAAATTGGATCGAAGGCCACTTTAATAGAGAATTCAAGGAATACTGCTACTTCTAAAGTTCAGAATGTTCAGGAATGAGTTTTGGATGATGTAAGTCATGATACAGCTGATCCAGCTCCTCCATTCATAGATGATATTATGAAAGCAAAAATTTCCCCTAAGGTGAAAATACCAGCTATCAAGAAGTATAAAGGGAAGGGAGATCGGAGCGCTCATGTGAGATCGTTTAATGATGCGTAAGATGAAAATACTTGTAATCAAGGAGTATAATGGGAAGGGAGATCCGAATGCTCATGTGAGATCGTTTAATGACTCCATACAGCCGCAGCCTGCTACTGATGATACCAAGTGTCGTGCGTTACTGACTATGTTGAAGAAGGATGGACAAATATGGTATGCTGGATTGCCCCCGCATTCTGTAATCTCTTCCACTGATCTTTTCCACAAATTTACGAGTCAATTTTTTAGTAGAAAAAAATCATGCTAGAACTTCAGAATCTCTAATGAATACAATATAAAATACTGGGAAAACTCTGAATGAAGTATAAAGATCTTGGACCGCTGCACTATTTTTTAGGTGTAGAAGTCAGGCATATGCCAAGCGGAATTTTCTTATGCCAACAAAAGTACGCTACTGATTTGCTATTGAGAACTGAAATGATGCAATGCAATCCTGTTTCTACTCCAATGGTGCAGAATAAAGATTTATATGACTCAGGGGGAGAACTTGTTGATGCAACAGCCCTTCAGTACCTAACTCTCACACGACCAGAGATTACACATGCTGTAAACTTTGTTTGTCAGTTTATGCATAAGCC
>JAUEJK010072904.1:0-12018 GCA_032274865.1 Eryngium alpinum | reverse complement strand
GTTATAGTTGACAGGTTAAGTAAGTCGGCGCACTTCTTACCAGTTCGTACTACATACAAGATGGATTAGTTGGCTCAGCTATATGTTAAAGAGATCTCTAGACTTTATGGAGTGCCGGAGACTATTGTGTCAGATAAAGATGCACGTTTTACTTCACAATTCTGGAAGAGTTTCCAAAAGGCTTTGGGAACAAATTTAAACTTTAGTACTGCTTATTATCCTCAATCAGATGGGCAGACCGAACACACTATTCAGACATTGGAATATATGCTCAGAGCGTGTGTTCTTGATTTTAAGGGTTCGTGGGATGCGTATCTGCCTTTGATAAAGTTCACGTATAATAATAGTTATCAGTCTAGCATTACGATGGCTTCATTTGAGATTTTGTATGGTAAAAGTTATCGCTTTTATTTATGTCGATCGCTTTTATTTCTCTGTTTTTTAAATATTTCTGTTATTTTTAGATGTGCTATGTACACAAATGTATATATTTCATGTTCAATAGACTGTATTACCCCATCCAACAATACCAAACCATCCAATATCCACTAAATACACAATTCTAACGATCAATATACATATATCTCACTAATAATAATCAAATTAAAAATAATCAAATATATGTACATTACATAATTCACATTACAATCCAACAAAATGCCACTTATATTAATAACTTATCATAACATAATTCTAAAATATTTTAACATTATAACATATATATATATATATATATATATATAGGCCTAAACATACGTACCCTAGCTAAGGAGGTAGTAATAAGCAACATAAATATGTAGTTGGAAACCTAGATAGGGGCATCCTCCGGATTGTCTCCGGAACCCTCATCACCGCTGCCGTCCTCGGAGCGCTCATCATCATTATCGTCATCCTCATCATTGTCGGGATCATTGGGGTCTAGATCGGTGTATCTTGTTCCTCCTCACCATCCTCTCCACCAGAATCATCATCCTACAATAATATATATATATATATACACACATCATATATTGAGCATACGCATATATAGAGAGAGACAAAAAGAAAAAAGAGAATTAAAGGTAGTACTTATGTTGCACGACTGTATATCTTTGAAAGATATCATCGAGGATATCTCTAACCACCCGGACAACCTCACCGGTGACAAATTATTGGAGAGCTTGTCCCGTAGCACCGCACATTACCTCACTTAAATCGAGAACAGTCGTGGCAAGTGCTCGGGTCTCCGCATCCAAAAGTTGGCGTGAACCACATATAGTGCTGGATTTTCTGTCGCACGTCTTATGGTGCCGACCACTATGGTGAGAAACTGAGGATCTAGGATGGTTGAACGGTGTCGTGAAATGGCGGATGCCGATGAGCTGCCTACTTCTGTGTCTTTACTGGTAATGGTTGGCGAGGTTCGGAATTAGTTCCAGCCCATCAAGAGCCAATTCTTTCTTGGTGGTTCTTCATTTGGAATGGTTTCCTTCATCCACCACTCAATCGGCTCTTGGTCACGTAATTCCGGAGGCAAGCTTTCCAATATCGTCGCATATCATTCCTATACACATATAAGAGATAGAAAGATTTAGTAACATAATTTAAATGCCTTAAAGACATAATTATTATAAAAAGAGAATATTGTACCGCGATGTCCTTTGCCTTCGGAGTCACTGAACTTCTTTTCTTACTGATGTGAGTACGTTGCCACAATTGTAGGCGTGTCAGAGGAACCCCGCCGTGCTCTTTAACATGGTTAATCAGTAATTGAGCTACTTCATCTTTGGAATGCAGAAAGAGCACCCAAGTATACCTTGAAAATTCATCAACTATCACCACGTAATACGTCTTTTTGCTTATTGACATGACATTGACAGGACCAAACAAATCCATATGCAAGAGCTGCATTGGCTTCTTCACATTATTCCCTACCTTGCACTTAAAAGAAATCCTTTTCATCCTCCCATGTTGGCAAGCATCACAAAGACTTTCTTGATAAAATTCTAGCTCAGGAAGACCTTTCACAAGCTCTCTTTTAACTAGTTAATTCATGGCAAATTTAAATGAGATAACTTCTTGTGCCATAACCTCCATACTTGAAGCTTTGCTATAGATATGTTTCTCCACTAGCAAAATGCAAAAAAATGCATCCGACATCTACATAAAAAGCTTTGCTATAGATACTTGAAGCGTCCGACATCTACATAAAAATGCAAAAAACGGGCAATTTAGTGAAAAGTAGCCCATAAAAATGCAAAATTAATGCAAATGACCTTCAATTGCGCTTGTTCGAGAACCAACACAATTCAATAAAAATATATAACCTGTCCAAGCATTAAGATTGAAAAAAATTGGTCGTTTATGCAAAAAGAATGTTAAAATGCCTATAAATTTCGAGAAAAAGGCCTCAAAAAAATCTAAAATGGGGTAACCGGACATATTTTTTCGAAGGGACCATAATTTTACAACTACATAAACATGAGAAGGCTATTCATGGCCTTAAATTTAAAAAAACAATTGACAATAAATGCCAAAAATAACCAATTCGGTGGAAAATAACCCCTAAAAATGAAAAATTAATACAAATGACATTCGTTTGCGCTTATTCAAGCAACAACAACGCTCAATAAATATATATAATCTGTCCAACCATAAATTTCAAAAAAAAATTTGTTTTTGCAAAAATTATGTTAAAATGCCTTTAAAATTTAAGAAAAAATGCCTTAAAAAATCATAAATAAGGTAACTGGGCATATTTTTTTGAAGGGACCATATTTTCATGACTAAATAAACATGAGAAGGCTATTCGTGGCCTTAGATTTTAAAAAAAAAGAATGATTTGTTTGCAAAACATATCAAAAAGTAGCCAATTTGGTGGAAAATAGCACATAAAAATGCAAAATTAATGCAAATGACCATCGTTTGCGCTCGTTCGAGCACCAACACAACTCAATAAATATATATAACATGGCTAAGCATTAGGATTGCAAAACATTGGTTGTTTCTGCAAAAAATTTGTTAAAATACCTTCAAAATTCGAGAAAAAAGTCCTCAAAAAATCGAAAATGAGGTAACCGGGCATATTTTTTTCAAAGGGACCACATTTTCACAACTACATAAATACGAGAAGGTTTCATGGCCTTAAATTTTAAAAAAAATGTTTTCTTTTGCAAAACAATGCAAAAAGTAGCCAATTTGGTGGAAAATAGCCCCTAAAAATGCAAAATTAATTCAAATGACCTTCATTTGCGCTCGTTCAAGCACCAACACAACTTAATAAATATTTAAACTATCCAACCATTAAGATTGCAAAAAATTGCAAAATGTATGGGCAAATGTCTTCAAAATTAAAAAAAAATGCCTAAAATACAATATTTATGCAAAATGGCGTTATTGTTCGAGTAACATCACATCACAACCCAACACACATACATAAAGTGTCTAAACATTACCATACATTAAACAAAGCAAAACATTCAACTTTTGTAAAAAACTCAATATTAAGCCACATTTTAAAGATTAAAATGCATGAAATTATATATATATAATGAATGAAATCATATATGCACACTTACAATTCAGAATTAGGAGGCAATAATTCCACTGAATTTGAGGTTCTTTTGATGCTTCTTTCCCCTCCCTTCAATTATAACTCGTTTAGATCTAAGAAATGTTGATGTTGCATTAAATGCGTGGGGAAAAATAAAAGCGATCGACTGTGTCATATCGGTCGGTATTAAGTCGGTCGCTATAAAACAAAATGACAGCATATGCATATCCTACATGAAATGACAGCATAATAAGTAAATTAGTCGTACAAAAATAAAATTAAAAATAAGAACGACCTATATATCGGTCGCTTTCCCGTCGGTCGTTAATATTTCGCCAAGTTTGTCTCCTCTAGGTAGGCAAGCAAACGTGGCGTGGTCATCTGTGTTAGTCGATTTTACTGTCTAAAATGATAGAAATAGGTGATAGGAAATATATTTATTACCGACCGACACCTGTGGTCGGTATTGGTCGGTCAGTAGCAAGCAGTATTGTTGTAGTGGTGTTAGTTGGTGCTCAGGAGTAACATTTGAGCATTACCAATAGATGAAGTGAGTTGTGTACTATACATAGTGCTCTCAGTGCATACTCTCTTCTTTCTTGAGATAATATATATGTGTGTACAACATGTGCATTTGGACTACGACTTTTTCAATATCCACTACCACTACAATAAAGCAGTCCTTTACCGACCAAGCAAAATCGACCGAAATGAACACTTCGGTCATTTTTGGTAACCGATTCCGACCGAACGTATCTTTCGATTATACCCTGGTCATTTTTAGGTGATTGATCAAAATTAAAGTCAAAATTGTTGACTGACTTTGACCTACATAGGACGTCTCCCATTAGGACAGTTGGAGATAATGTGGAAAGGTATTACCGACCGACGTAATTATCGACCGCAATTATGTCGGTCATATTTGATTAAATTATGCTTCCAGTGCCAAACCCACAGTAAAGTTACCGACCGACCTAGTTCTGACTGAATTCACTATCGGGGGTAATGCTTAACTATGAATGGTCAACTTTGGTCGTTTTTATGTCAGTCGCTTTTGTTTGTATACTTTTTTTAAATATTTTTGCTGCTTTTGTGGTGCCCAAAAACCCAATATACAATCAAAACATGTTTATTCCTTTCTAATATTAATCCATACACAAATATAAACCATTTTGCTAAAAAATTAAACTCATTATACACCAACCAAATCTAAACCAACAAATTGGAAAAACTACTGTAAAGTTTCCGACCAACCCAAAACCGACCACTAGGTTATATCGGTCGGTAATTCTCACTTACCAAAAAAAAATCCCCTGTCCCCCCTGTTATTTTAGAATAAATATAACTGCAAATGAAATCTTAAATCTTAACCATCTAGACAAAAGAAATTAAATCCATTCACATACATAATCGTTTACATACATAATAATAACTTCGAATATTTGACATAATAACGAGTTGAATATTAGATAAATTTATACCAAATTGCATCTTAATCATCTTCTTTAATGTCATCATTGAATTGTTCGCCACCGTCATCATCTTCATCATTGAATGATTTGTTGTCATCGGTGTCCTCGTTTATTTCCGGTGGGACAAAAGCAATCTGTCGTATATAAAGTGAAGGTCCGGCCTCGTTTGATGAATCTTTTTAAAATGCCTTATCGACCTCAATGGGTTTGTTTGTGGATTCATCGAATGGACAACTCTTACTTGAAACCACCGTGTATATACTACTTGATGCATTCAATACACTTGGAGCATAATACACTTAAGTAGCTTGACTCGTTAGCATAAAAACCTCATTGGACCTCAATTTTGACTTGAGATGGATAATAACAACCCGATTTTTATCCACTCCAATAGTGTTTAAGTTATCAAACCAGTGATATCTGAACAAGTAAACATGTCTAGCCCCGTGGTAATTAAGTATCAATATTTGTTGTAAACTTTCGTAATAATTATCTTGTACATTCACATTACTATTAATGGTACCTTTGACTAGGACTCCAGAATTAGACGATGCATACACATCGGATGGGCCCAGACACTTGATCGCATCATCCTTAAGATACTCTCGCAACCAAGTTTTGAAATAAGTTCATATTAATTGATCTCTTTCTGCTCTTGTCATTCCTGGATGTCTCGAAAGCATGTCACCTTCAAATAATCTACAAAAATAAAATACGAATATAAATTACAGGATATTATTCATGAGAAGTTATTATTAGGCAGTTATAAAAAATTCACAATCGTACTCGAGATACGGGTGAATTTTGGTAGAGTTTACTAGGACATATTGGTACACAATTTGTAATTCAGCATCATTCAACTATATGTGACCTTCTTTTCCGAGCGGTTGAACTGGATAAGTGAAAACTTCTAAATCATCCTCATTATTTTGCCTCATCCTCTGACCCACTATATTGTGTATTGTGTCGATAGTGGGGCCAAAATACATTGAACAAAAGTTAACTGTTTCATACTCGATATATTATTCGATCCGTAATGGAACCTTCCACATGAGCTTTGTTCCTGACACTATGATTCATCTTTCCTATTAAACGCTCAAACGAATACATCCATCAATATATCACAGGTCCCCCAAGTCTACATTATTCGGCAAATGTATTGGCAAATATTCAATCGAATCAAAGAAACTTGGAGGGAAAATAGTTTCAAATAGACACATTGTTCTAACTATGGATGTCTATATAGCAATAAGATCTCTCCGCGTCAACACTGATGAATATATATCTTGAAAGTAATTTGAAAGGGCGGATATTGCATCAGAATATATATCTTGAAAGTAATTTGAAAGGGCGGATATTGCATCAACAACATCATGGTAGAAGTTCACGAAAGGCTAATGATAATAGTTTTTTCATGAAAATATGGCAACCGTGAGATTTCATTCCCTGAAACTTGTATTGAGCAATTTTAGGACATCGAGAGAGATTGGAGGCATACTCGTCGGGAAGTTTCAAATTGTTAACCTACTCATAAAGAAGTTGAACTTATGGCTGAGTAAGTGTGTATTGAGCCTTTGGAATTCTTCCATCTTCTGTTATCCGTAATTCGAGCATAACATTTAATAATTTGCAATCTAATCGACCATTTTTATGATCTTTTATTTTTCCTTCTGGGTTCAACAATGTGTAGAAGATATTATAAAAAATATTCTTCTCGGTGTGCATGACATCAATACAATGACGCAAGCTCTTACCCTTCCAATATGATAATTCATACAAGATAGGATAATGAGTCCAATTATGCCATTCGCCGAATCCATCGGCCCTATCCTTGGTAAATGATTTCTCGTGTGGGGGAAATTGAATATTTGCAATACTTTCGGCTAAAGAATCACCGTTCGGGCGACCTCTAACCAATCTCCCTTTTCTCCTTAACGAATCATCATCTTCCAAAAAATAGCTTGCCGTACCATAGAAACTACACTTGTGATTGTTTTTCAACTGAAATCCGGTAGCTCGTCCAATACACACTGGACATGCCAACTTTCCGTAGGTGGACTACTCGTTAACCATTCCAAGTGCCGGAAAATCGTTGATTGTCCACATAAGAGCTGCTTTAATCATAAAGTTCTGCTTCAGTGACTGGTCATAAGTTTCAACTCCCCTATCCCATAAAATCTTCAATTCATCGATAAGAGGCCTCAAAGAGATATTGATATATTCTGTTGGACTTTTGTCACCGGGAATCAGTAGAGTCATAAACATATACGGCTGATTCATACACATTGAAGGTGGTAGATTATAAACAACCATAATCACAGGCCACACCGAGTACACTTTAGCGCCCGAATCGCTAAATGGGCAAAATCGATCATTTGCAAGACTGAGACGAATTTACGAACCTTAGTAGCAAATGAGGGATATCTACGATCAAAATCCTTCCATTCCTCCTCGTCAGCTAGGTGAGTCAATTCACCAGGTTTCATTTCTCGATGCTTATACCATCTCATGTATTCCGAAGTGCATTCGGACATGTATAATCGTTGAAATCGGGGAATGAGGGGAAAATATCTCAAAATCTTTTTCAGTAGTCTTTTGCCACTTTTTCCTCTTTTTGCTTTATAACGACTCTTGCCACATACATCACGAAGTTTTTTACAACTATCTTCACCATAATATGACATACAATCATCCTCACATGCATCAATTTTCTCGTATCCCATATTAAGACTCTTCAACATGGTCACCTCATAATAGTCTTTGGGTAACGTGTGGTTACATGGAAGCACATCACCAATAATTGCTAATAACCCTTTGAAAGCCTTTTCACTTATGTTATGAGTATGTTTTAAATGTAACAAGTTGGTGCTAAAAGATAGTCTCGTATACTTCGTGTTAGTCGGACAGATTGGGATTGAAGCATCATTAAGCATATTGTAAAAATGTGATGCTTCATGATTCGGTTCCTCAACAACCCTTTCATAAGTGTTATCATATTCCACAAAACTATCACCGACCAAATCCATAAACATACTTTCGGTATCAACCACATGTTCAAGATTTAATACACGACGACGACGTGACCATCGGGACGGAACTGGCTTACGAGCTTCACCATGTTTGATCCATCTTCTATAATTACCCATAAAACCATCTACCCACAGATCACATCGCACTTCCTCAATCGTTTGCCCCTTCAAGTTTGTACACTTAGAATACGGGCATCTAATTTTCTCCGTATCAACTTGCCCATTTTTAAATGAAAAGTCTTAAAAGGTCTCTACACCATTATGATATTCTCTACTAATTGAAACCCCATCACTCGATATATGTCGATCATACCAACCACGATCATTCGACATCTACATCCATATCCACAAAAGTGAAAATAAATGAGTTTTGATATAGTTCACCCGAAATAGGATAAATAGTGAGAACAAAGGCAAAACAATGCTTGGAAAATTGTATTATTATAATTTTAACCTCCACAGGCTACAAACACATTACAAATAATATAGTAAATGTGCCCAAGCATTGACATCCTAAAAATTTGGTTGTTTTTGCAAAAAGTAGTATCCATGCCATGATAAATCATGGAAAAATGCCCGAAAAATAGAAAAACATGTTAACCACCACCATTTCTCGAATTAACTACTTTAAAACATCTATATTAACTTAAAAGGTATGGTCAAATCCACAAAAGTGAAAAATATTGAGTTTTATTGTTTGGTTATGTGTGTATTAAATTTGAAAAAGGTACAAGGTCTAGTATATACTCCGGTCGCTTGGCCTAGCCACAGAAAGCACGGCTAGTCCAAAGCATGAAAATGAATCGAAAATGTATAAAAGTACAGTCAATGCATTCCACGATAAACAAAATACAAAAGTAGACTAAACTAGGTAGCCTTCATATTCTTCATTATCAGGTGGCTCACCCTTAGGAGTAGCACAGGTAACAACATAGTTATGATCTTTTTGGCGCAGATCGTGTTACAGTCAAGCAGAATCAGGGGTAGCAAAAACTAGCTCAAAACCATCCATAACAGGCTTCACATGGGGGGCGACAAATGGACTCATGACTTAGAGCCAAATAGGGGGCGGTAGCTGCATCTGCTCAAGTCTAGCAACCGTCCAATCAACATCATTGGCTGCAAGCGCAACCCCATCAATCTGCACCTCATCAGCAATAGAACTTGTTGCAGCACAGGAGGTTTCAGCACTCGTT
Organism: Eryngium alpinum; assembly: GCA_032274865.1. Lineage (NCBI taxonomy): Eukaryota > Viridiplantae > Streptophyta > Magnoliopsida > Apiales > Apiaceae > Eryngium > Eryngium alpinum. The sequence continues at coordinate 2,789 of JAUEJK010072904.1, read as the reverse complement.
TGTTTTACATTCAGTAGCAGCCAAAATTCAGAATTTGTTTTATAGGCTGGACAGCCCTGCAACCAGCAGCTACACCTATACAAATTCCATCTAAGAAATCCCCAATTAACTGCAGCATAATAGTCCAATCAGAATCCCCCTATTGACAATGGAACAAGGCTCATTTTGCTGAACCAAAGCATAATTTTGCACAGCAGCAACAGACTTGAATGGGGCAACAATCTGGCTCGAAGGATCAGCTCCACAACCAGCAGGGTCGACAACTTTCTGCACCTTAGGAGGCTGCAAAACCACAGTCCTCAACTTATAATTCAAATGAGCAGACATAGAAGCAGGCCCAATGCGGCAGTCTACACAACATGCTTCAGACGCAACCAATCCCCAGCAGCAACAAGAACTTCAAAAGAACTCTCACGAGAGCTGATTTTGATAATCCCCGGAAAAGCAAAAACACCCTGAAAGTTCGTATCCGCAGGGGGGAGACTGTTTTCAGCAGTAGTAAATGTGTTTTTTTGCAAACTTTTTGCATCAATGCAACGAGTAAAACCATTGCCCAGGGAACTCCAGAAACCAATCCAACCCCAATGGATAATACCATTCTCAGAAGTTGCAGTCACCGTTACTAGATCATCAATAAATCCAACAAACCCAATAGAAGTTTTGAAATTAAATAGGGTAGCTACTGTAACATTAACATCGCCATCCACAAACCCATAGTTCAAAATGAGTGAATCAACACCCACAAAATTATACCCAAGTGCACAGCCACAAACATAAATAGCAACATGTGTTCTCCCTCAATCGTTGCAAAGCAGGAGTGAATCAAATTGACCAATTACCAAGGTCGAAGAAATCTGAGCAACAGCCCAACCAAACAAGCTTCGAACCCCAGTATTAAATGCGTCTAAAATTTGAGAAACAGCATGCAGAACAACAGCGGCAAACCATCTTGCAATACAACAGTTACTACCTTCTGACTAGCAGACCATATTCTGAAGAGCAGTTATTACAGAAATCCCAACACTAAAATGAAAGACAACCATAGCAGGCTCACATATCCCAGTAGTGCACAAAGCAGTGCACAAAGCAGTGCACAAAATAGCATGATCAGTAATGCACATGAAGAGACAGCTCTGTAGAAACAAATCTGTAGCAAAAGTAGTGCAGGCTTGAATAAAGTCCATTATAATAGTAGTAACCAAACCACGAGAGTTCATATTAAATTCACGAAGACGTCTTCTAGGGGTAAGTAGGGTGGTTTTTTAAAAACTAATTTTTGAGTTAGCAAAACCATTGCCCAAGTCAAAAGCATTTTGGATTCTTACCGAATAAATACTACTATTCTCAATGAAAATAATTACAGTAGCAACAAGTTTAAACCCATAGCAAGCAGAAAGTTGAACATGTTATTTCATCGAAATAGAACTTTGCCAAGTCGCAATAGCAGTCCCAAATTTACTCCGAGAAGCAACAAATTCCAGGCAAGTAACAACAGCGTCAGATTTAACAAAATGAACCCACACAAACCCTTCACCGATAACAAGCAAACTCAGATTGTGTACAGAATAAAAATGATTAATCTCCTGTCTAAAGCAGGTCTCATTTTCAAACCAGCAACAAACTGCATTAACCCAACCAGGTAGCAACTGAAAAAAGACCAAATGGTATAATTCAACCGAAAATAGGATAAATAATGGGAAAAAAGGCAAAAGAAATGCCGGAAAAAATTGTACTATGCAAATTTTAACCTCCACGGGGTACCAACACATCACAAATAATATAGTAAATGTGTCCAAGGATTGACATTCAAAACATTTGGTTATTTTTGCAAAAAAGGGTATCCATGCCATGATAAATCATTGAAAAATGCCCGAAAAATAGAAAAATAAGTTAAACACCACCATTTTTTGAATGAAAAACTTTAAAACATCCATATTAACTTCAAAGGTATGTTCACACCCACAAAAGTGAAAAAAAAGAGCTTTGGTATAATTTACCCGAAAATATAAATAATGGGAAAAAAGGCAAAAATAGTACCCGAAAAATGCTATTATTCAAATTTTAAAATTCACGGGCTACCAACACATCACAAATAACATACTAAACGTGTCCAAGCATTAACATCCTAAAAATTTGGTTGTTTTTGCAAAAAGTAGTATCCATGCCATGAAAAAATACCCCAAAATCAAAAAACATGCCAAACACACTGTAGGGGCCCCAAAAATAGGGGTCGACCCAATTAACTTTAGAATGGTGTTATTCGGATCGGGTTGGATTTAAATTAGGGCATGAAAGTCTAGATAATAAAAGAGATAAATTCATATAGAGCCCAATACGGCAAAGGCCCAATACTTCAATATTAATAGAAACCCTAATTTTAATAAGGGAATGAATCCGGTAGGTAAATCAGGTAATGATTCATAGTCTTGAGGTGCAAGAAAGAGAGTGATATGGTAAGTAGAATTACCTAACATAATAGGATTCTAATTCCTAATAGGAATCTGAAACCCAAATCCATGCCTATATAAAGGGGATTGTTCTTCATAAACAGATACGTAATTCTAGCTCTAATTGAGAGAATTTATTCATATACAATTTACTTATTGTTGCACCCGAGTCCCTCCGGTGGGACCACCCCCACTGGTTTTCGTAGGTTTTCCGGCGGACGTTTAAGGAGCTTGGAGAATAGCTTTGAACCTTTGCAAGAGACATGTATACCTTTATTTAAGAACTTTATTTTGATCCGTAACATTTGGCGCCGTCTGTGGGAAACGGTACAGAAAAGCTAA
>JAUEJK010072796.1:0-12018 GCA_032274865.1 Eryngium alpinum | reverse complement strand
AAGATTATTGCTATTCTGTACAAGGGTTTGGATGATGATATGCTCAATAATGTTCTCAATCTTACCACATCCAAGGAGGTTTGGGACACTATTGAGGTGATCTGTGATGGTACTGCTGTAGTAAGAGAGAATAAGCTCCAAATGCTTATTCAGGGCTATGAATGGTTTTTACATAAACAAGGGGAAACTCTCAGTGATATTTTTAATAGGTTTAACAGGCTCATCAATGATCTTAAAGCTCATGGAAGAGTCTATGAGAAGAAGGATATCAACAATAACTTCATGAGAGCCTTACCTTCAAACCGGGAGTCCAAAATTCTTGCCATAATAAGGGATCTGAAAACTATGACCCTTGAAGATCTGTTTGGAAATCTCCAGACTCATGAAATGGAGACAAGGCAAAAGCAGGAAATGATGGGAGATTCAAAGAATATAAATTCAGTTGCTCTAATGGCTCAAAGGATGTACAAGCCTGACATAGAGCCAAGCAAACTGATGAGAAATGCTGTTGAGGAGAGTGATGAAGATTCAGGGGAAGAAGAACCTGAAGTTCAAAATGAAAGTGAATCCTACACTGTTGAAGAGCTTGATGACATGGATGAAGATGCTGTGGATTATCTAGCCAAAAGGTTTCCTAGATTGAAGTTTAGGAGGACGGCTGGGAATAAGAAGCCATTTGTGAAAAATGGAAGATACCAAAGAAGCATGGTTGACAAGTCCAAGGTTAAATGTTACAAGTGTAACATTATGGGTCATTTTGCTAATGATTTCAGAACCAAGGAGGTCAACAAAAATAAAGGAAAAGAAGATGATGCTTCATTCTACAAGAAGAAGTATTTTGATTTGCTGAATGCCAAGAAGAAGGGAAAGGCCTTGATTGCTGAGGGCAAGGACTGGATTGAGAGTGATGATGAAGAAGAGTAAAAAATGGAGTATACCAATCTAGCATTGATGGCCTGAGAATCAAAGGATGAAGGCTCTAGCAAGGTACAACTTGATATTTCCCCTGATATGTCTAAATTTGATTGTTTACAGACCATAAAAGAAATGTCAGTTGAAATTAAAAATTTATATAGAACCTTGCAAAGTGCTATGCATGAAACTGAAAGGCTCCAACAACTTAATAATGATCTTGTTGGAATTAATAACTTGCTTGAAGAAAAACTTACAAATTATTCTCAACTTGATGAGGAATTACTCATAGTTAAGAATAATCTAGAGTGTTCTGAAAAGAGAAACCATTGGTTCAAGGAACAACTTGAAAAAGAGAAACAATGGACCAATGAGTGGATGAAATCTTCAAGGACTGTTATTAAACAAAAGAAGGGGTTATTAAGAGACAGAACAAATGGACTTGGATTTTAAAAGTTTATTGTCAATAAAACCAAGCTGGACAAAGTTGAATTTGTTATTCCACCTAAGATAACTGACAACTTTTGTAGCCCTAGATTTGTTAAGGAATCAAGTTCAAAAGATGTTGGAATCCCATCAGATGAGAAAAAAGATAAACTAGAAGGTTTTAGAGCCTTTGAATACAAGAAAATTGATGGGGAATCAATATTTTCTGATGATTCAAGTGTGGCCGGGGAAACAGAAATGTCAGGATATTTTGCATGCGGGGAAATATCATACGGGGAAAATACCTCTAATGATGATTCCTCAATTGATGAAATTCAACCAGAATCCTCAGACAAGTCTAGTCAGTCTAACAATGATTCTAATTCTCTTAAGAATCAAGTTCATTTGAAGATCCAGGTGAAGGTTAGAAGTAACTTTCATATTTTTTTTGCTTTGCATGCTTGAATCATGATAGTACAAATCATTGATGTGACTAAAGCTTTTGTATACTGATGAGATCTTCATGAATAATTATCTGGAATGATTACTTACTTGAAACATTTGCCTACTTATGTTCATTTCTACTGAGTACTGGTTTGAAATGATTATTTTGAGAACTGTTTGCTTGATGTGAATGGTGCATTGGAATAACTATGTAGTTAACTATGTAGTTAACTAGTGGTTGTATGGAATGAATACTTGTTGAAAATGCATGACTGGTTAAAATGCTTAATTATGTGATCTGCATGTTAACTGATAACTTGGTGAAAATTTATGTGTTGAATGATCTTAGTTCAATTTTGGAATTATTTACTTGTGAAATATTACTTAAAATTAAAATTATAAAATTTTAATTATAAGGAAATATTTTACTAGTACAAATTTCAAATTTGTAACTTATCTTGTGTATGGGAAAACCAACCGTCATATTGCAGTTTTTCAAAAGGCTTTGAAACTTTAAGTCTTTAAATACTCTTCAATGTTTAGAAAATTCATTTCATCTTTTTCATTCTCTCTCTCTCTCCCTCTCTCTATATCACAGAAAACAAATTTCACAAACAATTTTCATCATCTTCTTCTTCCTTTTAGGTTTGATTTACAGTAGAAGTAGGATGAAACTCTTTTGAAAATTCAAAATCATTTTATATAGATTTTTCTTTTGGCTTTTGTATCATATCTAGAAAGGCCCTTCGGCCTTTGTTTCATATCTAATAAGGATTGGGATCTCTTCAGTCCCTTATTAGATATGAAACATTCTTGTGTTTTACTTTTCCTCATTTTACACTTCTCACAATCCTCCCACCTCTTTATAAGGATCATCAGTTGTGAGAAAGGGTTTCAAAAATGGGAAAATGAAACACAAGTAAAAAGGACCTATCTCCTCTGACTTTTGGAGGAGATGTTTAATTTTTCTTATTCTTCAAGTATTAGAAGAGTAGGAAGCTTTCAAATTAGGTTTTGGTTAGGGTTTATAAGTTGTAATTCCTCTGAATTGTAAGTTCTCTGAGTTGTAATTCTATGAATTGTAATTTCTGATGAATGGAATAAAATGTTTTGTCCTTATACATATTTGTGTTTGAATTTTATTTTCTGCAATGATTTGTTCTTTACTGCTTTACAGATCTTGAGTTGTGTACTGTTCATAATTGATATATGAGAATGAATATGGATCAATATGGACTGCTAAAGATGAATGATGTTGTTAAACTCTGGTAAAAATAATTGGAAATAAGTTTTTGATAAAGAACTGGAAAATTTCCCCCCTGACCTTGACAACAGAGGAAAATGTTTATAAGTTAATGAAAAATCCATTATTTATTTAAGATTTATAAAATGAAATAATGAAAATTATGTTAGAAAATAAATAATCTTAGTTAATTTTAAACTTAATTGAATAATTAAGTAAGAAATTAACCAATATTATTTCTTATCTAAAGTAATTTTTCATTGGTTTAAGTTTGCTCAAATTTTTCCCGTATGAGGATTTTCCCCTTATGAGGACTTTCCCCGTACGTGGATTAAGTACAGGATGGTAAAATTGTGCTCAATCTTTAAGTTCAATAAACTCATATTGAAATAGCAGCAAACATACAATTTATTGATCCTAATTCCATGTACTTCTCATTTCAATCAGTTGCATTCCATCTTCTTATATCTTTGCATAAGATCAAGGTTGTTTTAAGTTCTTAAAGAAGTCATTGAAGATAAAAAATTTGAATAGAAAGAGAAGCCTTATTCTGATCCTTGCAAGATGATTAAGATGTCTCAGTCATTAAGTTCAGCTCTTGATGAAGCCACTTTCAACAAGCTAGTTGCTGAACTAGGAATGATCAACATGGGGTGATGTTTACATTTTGTCATGTTTCAAAGTTATAAATTTTGTATTGTATGCTGAACCCCTGATCATGTTTGCAATCAGGAATGGAGCTATTGGGGGGCAAGCACTATACTTGAAAGATCACGAGAAGACTGATCCTCATGGACCAGAGGATTGGAGGACTATACCTAGGAGGGAAGAACCATGGGCAATCAATGTCCAGATAGCTAGCATAGAGTTGGATGGAGTCTTCATGGATAAAGGAAAAGCGGTAAACGTTTTATGATACCTTTCGCCGAATAGGGTATTTAGATATCCATCTGAATGAACACAATGGTGCCATATTCGGTTTAGCAAATAGAGAAGTTTGGATAGAAGGGAGTATTCCCTTGGATGTCACTTTAGGTACATCCTCTTATCGTGTCACGAGGACACTAATATTCATGGTTGTAAAGGTGCGATCAGTTTATACCGCTTTGCTAGGAAGGCCCATGCTACGAGAGTTAAAGGCTGAGGTCTGTCAAAAGAAAGTCGTGGTGAGTTACCCCACACTAGATGGAACAGAGGAGGTTCAGGGATACACTTTAAACAATTAGGAGAGAAAACTAAAATCATTCCATGATAGAGATACGAAGTTTCCAAGGATGAGGGCATCTCATACCCGAAGCTACATAGAAGGAACAAAGGAATTGTATAGCCCATTCACCAAGAGGATTCAAGCCTTGGAGTTACATGAAGATTTCGATGACATCTATTTGCCTTATTATGATAGGATGACAGATCCAATACGTTACCTACAAGATATATCTCAAAGTCTGGGACCCGAAATATCTGAAGACCTCAAGTGCAAGGTACTTCCATTAACTTTGGAGAAGCTGCCTTATAGGTGGTATGAGAAGCTAGCAAAGGAAGAAGTCTGCTGCTATCGGGACATGAAACGAAGGTTTGTGGAAGCCTTTGGGGACTACAAGTGGTGTTCAAATGGGGATCTTTTTCTATCCAGAGAGGAGGGATGCCAGGTGGACGAGTGAAGTTCATTATCTTTTTATCAGATTTATTAAGTAGGGTCATGTAGACCATATAGTAGTTTGATATTTGAGCATTGGTATTATTAGTAGGCTATTGTCTTTTTGAGCATTTATATAAATAAGAGAAAGCATTTGGATTTCAAGACTTTGAGACTCCTGAAAAGAAATTTTATTATGCAAATTTTAGATACAAAGGGGTGGAAAAGACAATACAGAAAGCCTATAAAAACTTCTAAGCCTCATCTTCTGTATCGGAGGGAGCATTATCTCTCTCTACTGGATAATTTGTGGAGGAAATATTAATAGAAGTGGGCAGCTATTCATTAAGAGTGTCCATAAAAGCATCCAAACAACTACAATATACGTAGGGGCGTATCCTAGCAGCTATCACTTGCTTCCTTTGTCGGTACTCGTCTGATGAAAGGAAGTCCGGGATCACCTGATTATGGTAACCTTTGACCTTTCACTATAGACGGCTCTCTTCCTCTTCCAAATCCTTCCAGTCTTGAATGAGCCTAGCAGATTGAGACAAAGCAGCGATTATCTGAGCTCTTAATTTAGCTGCCCTCAAGTCCTTTTGAGCGGAGGACTCATATAAATTGTTCATTTGGTGAGTGCCAGCTTGGAAGAAACAATTCAGCTAAGGAAAAAATCACAATAAGAAGGTCAGTATCATGATGAATATATTAAATTGATGAATTTTAAAGTATACATCAGCCAAGCATTGAGCTCCTTGGGCACCAATCTGGTCAGTATTCAAGGACTCCATAGTACTTCTGTCAAGAGGGGTGATCGACCCCTCTGACCATTCTTGGGCCAACATGGGATGGCCCATTATTGAATCCTTAGCACGAATTTCTCAATTGCCGGAGAAGATGGCATCCTCTCTAGGAGAGGTAGATTCAGAAGCATCGTGATGGCGGCGGGCTTTTATGGAAGAAGGAATAGGAGTGCCCACCTTGTTTTTTTTTCATCTGGAGCATAGGTTTAGCAAGCTCTAAAGCTATAGGCAAAGAGAAGAAAAATAAAGTAAGTAGGACGTCAATAAAACAAATCAATAGGTTTATACGATTGTGATAAATAGTTCTTACCCTCGGGAGAAACGTTGCAGAGTCCAAGTTCTTGATATTTATCCGCCCCAAGGACAGACATGTAGTGGAGTGAAGATCCAGCTTCTTGTAAGATCTTCACATTGTTAAGATCATCCAAGCTTAACCTTAATTGTTTGGCGAGCCCGTCGTGGGCTGCACCAAAAGAAATCCTAATCTAGGACTCCCATTGTCCTGTCTTCCAACGGACAAAGAAATACTCTAACTTCTAACCCGATAAGGACTCGAGCATGGAAGTTGTAGCAAAGACGAGAGGCATATTGTGGAGTTGTTTGATAGTGATCCATCCCTCCAGTCAGGAGCAGCTCTTGAATTGGAATATTTTTTTGAAGATACCCATAGTTGGTTCCACACCCTTTATTCTGTAGATGCCCAGAAAGGTATGAATAGTCTTGTACCCATTAGGGTGTAACTGAGCTGGAGAGATACGCGTCTCAGCGAGGATGTGGTAAGTGAAGTTGTGGAAAGGAATCAGGGATCCCAGAGAGGAGGTACTCCTTAAAGATGCAGAGACATCCGTTCCATTTACATGGACGGTCAGTGGGAGAGGGTATGATTGCTTTAAAGTCGCCCTTGATATCAAAGGCCCGATCTAGTTGCCCAACCTCTGCTGGAGAAAGGGAGCTAGGAATGTTGAAGGACTCTGTGTCAAGCTCGGAAGGGAAATCTATTATTGGGAGCACCAAGATGTTGCCCACGTTAGTGCGAGAAGAATGCACTAGAGGAATTCTTGCAGAAGCCATGTGATGAAATTTAGAGAGAAGTATAAAGCCTTGAGAGAAGAAATATTTGATGGAATGAGAGTATAGTGAATTTAATTGTAGAAAAGGGTCATCTTTTTATAGATAATAAAGAAAGATCATGGGTTTCTAGGAGGATTAAATGAAGTCTTATTGATATGTGACGTCAGGGGAGGTAATCCTATATAGATAATACATAAATTCTAGACTAATATGGTTAGATAATTGGGAGCTCTTAGGCGCCACTACTGCCTAGGGGAACCTCTCGTAGAATCCTTACACCTACGGGGTGAGGATGGAATAGAATCCTTACATCTACAGGGTGAGGATGGAATAGAATCCTTACACTTACTGGGTTAGGATGGAATAGAATCCTCACACCTACGGGGTGAGGATGGAATAGAATCCTTACACCTACGGGGTGAAGATGGAATAGAATCCTTACATCGCCAAGGTGAGGATATAATGGACTCTTAGACAAAGTAAGTCTACGAGTATAATCGGGTTCCAGTGAACCACAAAATTAGATAGATAGTAGCTCTTTTGGTTAAGGAGGCTCCATTGATATCGAAGTATTCTCACCTCTTGGATGTACAATGCCAAGACGAGAGAAGTTAGGGTTTCTAGATGACGAAAGGTCTAGAAGAACTCCGAAATTACTAGCTAAATAGCCAAGATAGGTGGTGGCATAGCTCCTAGGCGCTAGGTGCCTAGGGAGTAGGTTAAAATTACTTAAAACATGCCAATGTGTGGAAATATATGTCCTCTAGGCACCTACGGGGCTAGGAGAATAATTTAACCTAACTTGATCTAGTAAGGTATTATTTAAAGTGTCTCCTAGGCGCTATAGGTTTAGGAAGATATTTATGAACTTTTAAATCCATTAAAGGGGTTAGAGGAGAGTCTACTAGGCTTTAGAAGCCTAGGAGGATAATATAGGAGATTGTTTATCCACCAAGGGTGGAGAAAGGGGTCTAGGAGAAAGGGGTCTAGGAGAAACCCAAAAACACATCGAGTAGAGAGAATATAACTCTCCTAGACGTTAAAGGTCTAGGAGATAGTTATGGGAACCAGAAAATCAATCAAGTATGGTATGTGGGTAGTCTCCTATGCGTTGGAAGCCTAGGAGAGAGTTTTAGAAACCTCAAAACCAATCAAGTGGGGAGGAAGGAGTGCTCCTAGGTGTTGGAAGCGTACGAGAGAGTTTTGAGAACCCAAAATCACACCAAGTGAGGGAGAATAAACAATCATAGGCGCCAGTAGGCTAGGAGAGGGTTTTAAAAAGTTAAAAACACATCGAGTTCGGCTCATAGAGTATTTCTAGGCACCCAAGGTCTAGGAGACCCTTAAAATTGTATAGAACACATCGAGTGGAAGGGGAGGAGACCTCCTAGGTGCCTGGAGCCTAGGGAGGTGTTGAACTCTCCCTCCAAACTACCGAGTGGGAATATTGGTATGTCTCCTAGGCGCCTAAGCCTAGGAGGAGAGTAAGGGGATGGAAAATTTTGCAAAAAACCCAATTTTTGGTATGAAACGAATCGTATTTACGGGAGATAAATCATCCGAAAAATAGTTAGCAAATGTAGGGGGCCCAAAAATAGGGGTCGACCTAATTAACTCTAGACAGATATTTTTCGGATCAGGTTATATTTAAATTAGGGCATGGAAGTCTGAATAATAAAAGAAATAAGTTCCTACTGAGCCCAATACGTCAAAAGGCCCAATACGGCAAAAGGCCCAATACGGCAATATTAATAGAAAGATACAAAAACCCTAATATTAATAAGGGAATAAATCTGGTTGGTAAATCAGGTAACGATTCCTAGTCTTGAGGTGTAAGAAAGGGAGAGATAAAGTAAGTAGAATTACCTAATATAATAGGATTCTAATACCTTATAAAGATCTAAAACCCTAAGCTACACCTTTATAAAGGGGATTATTCTTCATAAATCAGGTACACAATTCTAGCTCTAATTGAGAGTATTTATTCATATATAGTTTACTTATTCTTGCACCTGAATCCCTCTGTTGGGAAGACCCCCACCGGTTTTTGCAGGTTTTGCGGCAGATGTTCAAGGAGCTTGGAGAATAAATTTGAACCTTCACAACAGGTAGGTATACCTCTTGACTGTTTGAGCCTCAACAGCCCAAGTTTGACAGTGTTGCACACATTTTTTCCTGCTTTTTTCTCTGTTATCACTTGCTCTTGGCCGGGGGTCCTTACGGAAACAGCCTCTCTATTCTTACGAATAGGGGTAAGACTGCGTACATCTAACCCTCTCCAGACCCTACTTCGGTGGGACTAACTGGATTTGTTGTTGTTGTTGTATTTTGATACGTAACAATTGTTATTCTAATCGTGGTCAAGCCGCAACATAAGCCTAAATATATTTATCTAAGTAGATGTTTCAGTATTTTTGGCCAAGGTGGTTTATAATACTTTAGAAAAATATTAGGTGGCTCCCAAAATATGTTGTTATAAGTAGAAACTTATGTATCATTATCTTAAGATATTTAAAGAATTAATTGATAAAGTTGCTGTAGAATATTATTGTAAAAAAAAGTAAGTAACGCTGTGGTATTCAATTTTTTCTAAAATTCTTATTAATTTGAATATGATGATTGCTAATTTAGCACATAGGAATGGCAATTTTATGCGGAGAAATGTGGTCTATATGAAAAAAATAATTTGAATAACCTAATCTATATATTGTTAATTCCTGAGTGAACTAAGTTTGATAATTATCGTCCAATATCCTCCTCTTTCTTTTAACATAATATACTAAAAAATGTTAATTTGGTAAATATATACATATGTGGATATCCATGACCAGTTCACCCATTTATTATTGCATCATGCTCCACTGAATAACCATTACTTGATCCATGGACTATCCGTGAATACTCCATACCGCTCCATACCCAGCATTTGTTTATCCAGTAATAAACAATTTTAATTTATGAGGTTTCATATCTTATTCTTACTATATTTTTATTCTGTAATATAAGAAATTTACAATCACTAATAACTACCTTAACTTTAATTAGTAGTGATGATCTTTCCTTCCATCAATGAATATAAAATTGTATCTAGATTCAAATAATACTATAACTGTTCGTTTTATTTTTTTATAATTTATATTATACATATATACATATACACACATTATCCAATTTATTATTATTTAGATAGAATTTTACTTTAGTTCAAATTTAGTATGTTATATAAAACTTTATTTTCTTTACTTCTCTTTATTATTATTTTCTATTGTTTTAAATCCAACAAATTAAATCATTTTTTTAATTCAATAAATATATTGTTATAAAATTATTATTTTATTTTGTTTAATAATTCATTTAATAAAAAATTAAATTCAAGGGCATATATTATACTAAATAATCTTTAAAGTTGATAATAATCTAAAATCATGGGCGAATCGGACGTACACTATACTCATGTGTTAATAAATTTTTAAATTTAATTTTCTAATATGGGAAAAGATTATCGGGCTCCATAACTTAATCCATCCTATAACTCATTAAACAATTCTATCATTATCATCCTACCATTCAAAGAAAGATATTAATTAATAATAGTAATTTATTAATTCCAATACATATAATATTTTTTAAGTTATTCAATTATAATTATAATTTTTTATTTACTAGTTTTTAAAGTGCGAGGCGTCGGCCACTAGACGATGCCGAGAAATATATTTAAGATATTTTTAACTTTTAAATTTATATTTTTCCTATAATTTAACATTTACAAACAGAAAAAAGAAATGATTGTTAGAATATATAAGTTAAATTATATGAAAAATTATAACTATAAAATTATAAATATTTATTTTATATAATTGCATATTTATATCTTATATATTTTTTAATTCTTAAGTGACGCCAAAAAAATATTTTTTAAAAATTATAAATTTATTTTTTTAGTAATAATATAATGGTAATTTAATATATTAGAATAAATATTTTTTTATTATTTATAATATTTTATTTTTATGGTGTAGATAAGCTATTACAGACAACATTCTCAATCTTTTTATTTTTATATAAAATCCAATTAATAATAGTATTTAAATATTCTAATATAATTTTATGATAGATCTGTTATTTTTCACTAACTACGTATAAATTAAATCCGAGTAAATTAAATTTATTAATTATATATTTAAAAATATACAAACTTTTTATTTAACAAATTTAAGTTTTATTAATAATATAATAAAAGGAGAACATAAAAAATATAACATTCAATGAAAAAGATAGACTATAAATTCTAATTACTAAATTCTCAATAACTTCTAATAACTAAAACCTCACTTTTACTTTTATTTTTTTAAATTAATTATTTATGGTATAAATTTTATTATATTCTTTGATTCATATGTTTCGGATTATAAAAGAGTCTATAATTTTAATTATATTATAAATTTTATTATATAATTTTTAGTGTGCGTAGCACGGAAAAATCCTAGTATTTTATAAAAATTACAGTGTCTAAAGGAAGAAAAGGAATAAATAAAGTATTTCTTCTTTTGTTGTATCCAATTATATATTTGACAAAACCTGCAGATAGCAAAAAGTGTTAGGGACGTTTGATCCTCTGATTGATATGTCCATGTAAAGAGCAATGCAGAAAAGGATTCCGAATTGGAATCTAAATCTTAACTGGCAAGTCTTGATTAGCCAGACATCTAGGGTGTCAAGATTTTATTAAACATATAGCCAATCAATAATACTTGTTGTGTGGAATTAGGGATCCATTTCGTTACCTGATGCTGTAGTATTTTCCCCGTGTTCTTTAGATATTAAAAGAGGAAACATATGTAAAAATTGAAATGCCATTATAGGACTAGTAAAATATAAGATAATAAAAGTTAATTTAATTATAGTTCTACCTAATAACTTTCATCGAAAATATTTTTACTAAAACTTTTCCCAAAAAAAATATAATTTAGTAAAACTAAGATTTATAAGATAAAATATATAATATTATATAATTTTAAGCAGTGTGTGAATCTCCCAAAACTAATTTGGGAAGTAAACTATAATCAATTGAAGCAACAGTGACACATCAAAGGAAAGTGAATGAATGAATATATTTGCCTTCAAACGAAGATTTGGAATTTTGAATTGATATGTTTTCAAAGTTAAGGAATACTTGTTTTTCAAGGTGGAATCTATGGCGCAGCAAGTATAGATAAGGAATGTTCAAACCTAATATTTTCTTCAAAACATAAATAAAAGTGCTAGATCAAGTTTATTATTCTCTTTATTTTTTTAAAGTTGTTTTTAACTACAACCTATATAACTACCTATATTAACAATGAGCTAAGGCTTTATATTGAGCATAGGATCCGCCCTCCAACCTATATATTTTAAGCGAAAGCGCCTTCCCGTATAAACCACACATAAGAAAATAGGCATTTCATTGCGCCTTGCTACCATATACATATATATACATATACATA
>JAUEJK010072691.1:0-12025 GCA_032274865.1 Eryngium alpinum | reverse complement strand
ATTTTCTTATGTGTTACCAAACACAAGAAAATGAAAAGAAAACTTTCATTTTCTATCATTTTATTTTCCAATCTTTTCATTTTCCAAATCTTATTGTTTTCCATGAAACAAACGAGCCCTAAGTTTTAGTTTTTATTTACTGTTACTGGTGCTAACACTGTCGCAGCATGATCACCACAAAAGTTAGAAAGCTAGCTTCCACTTTTAGTATCTCACTCTAAACTGTTACTAAGATTGCATACAAACTAACATCAATTATCTAATGTGGCAGAATGGTCTAGTTGGTTTGCAGAGCATTGAAATGTTGAAAGTAAGAGCAGCCCTGGAGGAAAAACTGAAACAGAAAGGTGTATTTAGCTCCATAGAACCGAAGAATAATGGCACAAAAAGGAATCGGCAACCATTGAATAGGTATATATAGTAGTACACCCATATACCATTCCTTAAATTCTTAAACATGAGGTTCACATATTTATCTTGTTATTTTGCAGACAACTTGAGACATTAGATGATTTTGACGATGATACTACAGATATAGGAGGCCATCGTGAAATTAGAAATGGGCATGCACAATTGTCACAATTGGCTACAGTGTCCAAGATTGCGACTCAAGCGAAAAGGACCAAGGTTGGGATCTTGATTGATATTTCCCATTTGCAATCGTCAATATAATACATGAGGTTCCTAAGATCATTCTTTTAGACTAAATTTAGTTTAACAATTAAAAGTTATGGCTCATATTTCTTATAGATGTCCAATTGCTTTTAATAACAACTAAAGAAGATTAGAAGATGAGTCAAAATATAGATACGTTAAGCACCTAAAACATCTGCCAACTTCCCCGCAACTCTAATAGCACAGATAAACGCTCTCTATTTTCTTAGAGCGAAATGTACTCTCACCATCCTTTATCAATGACATTTCTTTGTGGTGTTTAGGCTCATATTTCTTATAGTTGTCCAATTGCTTTTAATAACAACTAAAGAAGATTAGAAGATGAGTCAAAATATCGATACGTTAAGCACCTAAAACATCTACCAACTTCCTCGCAACTCCAATAGCACAGATAAACTCTGTCTATTTTCTTAGAGCAAAATGTATTCTCACCATCCTTTATCAATGACATTTCTTTGTGGTGTTTGCTTGGAGTTAATTGCTTACGATTTCCAACTCTAAATTATCATGCATCTTTTAACTTGTGCGAGTTACTAACTTATCTCCTTTCTGGCAGATTATATCTGGTGATGATGATCTACCGAGGAGAGATGATATTGGAGAGAGGCGAAGAAATCATGAACTTCGTGTTCTGGCAGGAGCTGGAATCAAGTCCAATGATTATGTTGATGAGGAGGCCGACACCCTTGATGCTGATGGTGTTGCTGAGATGGAAGAAGATAATGATACAGAAGCAGAATCAGATTTTGAGTTTTACAAAGAAGTTGAGGCCCAACACAAGGCAAAACTTGCTGCCAAGTCAGAAAAGTACTCAAGGTTTGTGTTAATTTGGTTCAAACTATACTTATTTAGAAGTTGAGGCAGTGTTCTGATTAGTTTAATTGTTTCTTTCACCATACTTATTGTTTGCTACTGGAACATTTCTGCAGAGTCCGGGCTGGCCCTTCTTTGCCCGACACCCTTGTAGATGGGAAGCGTGATATTGGTCGTCAGGTAGGGCACTAATAGCCTAATTATGAGATGATGTCAGAAATGAAACACCTTTTTTTAACTCAACAATATATTCTCACTGTAGATTGAGAAGAATAGGGGGCTGACTCGTCCTCGAAAGAAATCGATCAATAATCCAAGGAAGAAATATAAGGTATGTTTTTGAACATTTTAGGTGTCAACTCAATCGGTAGCCTCACATTTCTGACAAATTTCGTTCTCTCTCTTTTACAGCTGAAACACGAGAAGGCTGTGAAAAACCGGCAAGGACAGGTACGAAATATCAAGAAGCCAAGTGGTCCTTACGGTGGCGAAACCTCCGGTATTAATGCTGGAATAAGCCGTAGCATCAGATTCAAGAACTAGGTGAGGCGGAGATTCTTGTTACTAGTTGGGAAGTCGGCCCGGAGCCTGTATACATGATCTCCTGTTTGCTTATCAGGAGAGTTTTCTCTTTACAACTGAAAATTGACAGCTTAATAAACTGTAGTTCTCAGACACACGAAAGAGAATATATCTATGACATGTTCGTGACAATTGTATCAAGAGTATTGTTGGAGCAGAAAGTTGCTGTAATTAATGACACTGTGCACTCGATTCGGGTGCTTTGCTCTCAGCATTGGCCAGAAAAATATTTACATCTGTAGAATATCTGTGATCGACTGTTTATATGATCCTCACTGCTAGTATATAACTCAGTTCTTTCGTTTGAAAGTAGACAAGGACTTGTCACTTTAAAACACGAAGATAAGGAGCCATCCTAGACGAATGAAAAGGTGATAGTATTTGTGAAGAACAATCCTATCTGAGACTTTATATAGTTCGGAAATACAATAGACTTGGTCACCCAATGCCTCTATCAGAATTATAGTGTTCCATAATGCAGTTTCAGAATCATAAATGAACTAATACTTCAATTTAAAGACCTTAAAGGCGGGAAAATGTACAGGTCTGCTTTTTTGGTGCTTGTAGTGCAGTGAGTTCTGTTTTATGCACATATGATGTGATAAGCATTATAAACTGTAGTCTGTACATGAAAGAATATGTAATTTATATGTTATACATGCACGCACACACACACACGAGCTAGTTCAGGCCAAACTTCCGCTACTAATAGTTATGGAATGTACACAGTTCTTTGGTTACTCGTGAACCTTCTGTTGTTCTAAAAAAAACTTGTGAACAGTCGTGGGGTATATGGAAAACAACAGTGTAAAGACCAGATGAACTTCCCTAAACAGAGGGATCTTTAGACTACTTACTTGTACAACTGCTTTTTGCTTGCTTGTATAATTTATCTATATAGCAGGGTCCCTTGCATTGGTTGTACACTTGTACCTATTGACTGCCATGAATTTTCATGTAGCACAAAATACCTAAATATAAATAGGTTTTTTTACTATTTGGCCCTCTTAATTTATTCAATTGTACACATAAAACCTCATAGAAAAAATTGGTACATTCTAACCCTTATATTTAGGTAGAAATTAAAAGTTGGATTAGAAGGTACAGGTGTAGAGTAATGAGAGTAATGAAGGACTATGATGACAAAAGTTACGACATGTTCTTGCTTCCACCCCGATCGCAAAATAGGTAAGTCCATCTCCAACATCTACGAGCTCCATAGAATCCTTGGACTTATTGCACGGATTTGCAATATGAGGTTTGCAATTTGATGAGATGCAATGACAATTGGGCATTGATAGTTGTTGCTAGTACTACAAAATTTTGTTCTTGTCATAGAACTTCCATGTATTTGCGTCAAGAGATACATTGATGCCCCCACCATTTTAATTGATGGTCTTTTTATATCTTGCTTCATGGACCTCCACCTATTCTGGTATGTCTTTCTAAACCTATCACCAAGGAAACTCTAATGATCAAAGGACACTCTTCTTAATTAACTTAAAAAGGATATAGTGCACCATGAACGGCTGATTACACCTCCTAGCTCCAAACAGTATTTATTATAACTGACTAAATTAATAAGTATACAAACAAAATATATATTGTAGAATCTGCAAATGTGCAATTTATTTAGCTTGAAATCTAACTGAGAGCAGCTAGCTATATTTCATAACCAGAACCTTCAAAATTTGTGTAAAATAAGTCAAAATCCGATTTGTGCATTCATTTTTTTCATTTCTTCTCTTGAGTTCAATAAGTTGCGGAGGGCAATGCTGAAGTTTATCAAAATATTGAGTTTATGCGGAGACCGATTCTCTGATTACCATCCTGATTTTATATTAAGATTAAACAATCTAAAAGTTCTTAATATCTCAAGTTTAACTTCATTTATAATCTAGAATTATGTGATAAGCCATGACAAATGAGTGTGCAACAATGCCTGTAGTGCCGAAGTTAGAACAAGCATTTAACTGGAGCAATAGACATAACGCAGTAGCAACAATTTATATCACCTTGGCATTCATGAAACAAGAACTCCAAGACGATGCAATCATACACAGAAACCTAATCCTCAAACATTTTACTCAACAAAAACATGGACACATGCAAAAGTGAATATATGACATTTACGCATTGGAGTAATTCTCTAGAAATGTTAACAAGAAAGGAAGTAGTAGTTTAGAAGAATGAGATGAACTTAGCTAAATTGGGTGTAGTTAGAGAAGAATTGACAATGAAAGTTTTTAATAAAAGTTTAATTCGAAAAGGAGACATTAAAAAGAGGATGAGAGATTGCTTTTAAATTTTTTAGATATTAATCATTAGCTATACCTCATTATGCAACTGGTTACGACAAGAAAGAGTGTTGGAATCAAAGTTTCAAGCAGTGAAAAAGGTGCTCAAGAGTTGGAAGGATTAAAATATGAGGGGTTAAAATACGAGAAAAGTTTATTTCATACTCTCTTAACCGGTAATTGAACACCACCCTCTCCACAAAAGGGCTAAAGTGTGCAAAGTGCCAACTAAAACGGTCAGAATAGATGACTATTTTTAATAAGGTTTCATGTGTATAATTTGACAAACTAAGATGGTCAAATAGTTAAAAAGTCGGATTTGTAACCGTACCAGCCTCCCTTTGTAAAGGAAAAAGAAAAAATAAGAGTTATACATCTATGAGTTGGGCCCGGGTGAGTATTGTGACACAAGTGGGCCCGGGTGAGTATTGTGACACAAGTTTATACAGTACATCTACTTTGTCAAAGCAAAATCTTTACATGTCTATAGATATAGATATGATTGTAATTCGAGCCGAGTGGCTTGTGAGCTCATCTTGTTTATAATTTAATTATAATTATATTTTTAATATTAAATATATATATATATATATTTAAATTTTTTTCAAAAATAAAAAAATATTATTATTTCTCGAGCTTGACTCAGCTGAACTAACTTGAAAGCTCTCGAGCAAGTTCGAATTCGTGACGAGTCGGATTCGAACATTACATTTGAACTCGTTATAAAATTTGAGCTCGACTCGGCTCCTACACAAAAGCTTGAGCTCAAGCTCGACTCTGAATTGGCTGGTTCTGATACATAGCTGCTGATGTCATAATACAATAAATAACATGGAAATGTTAAATCCACAGCTGTTTTTTAATTTCGAGAGCAAAAATGAATAAAATTACAAAACTATCCTTATACACATGCAACAGGAAAGGGGTTAAGTAAAAAATGCTCTAGAAGTTAAAGCTCCTGTTCTGGATATAACATTTCCCTAAATAATAGTATAAAAATGTTAATCATCAGTAGCGCAACAAGCAAAAGTATCGTAACATTAAAAATCAATTAGAGTCAATAATATATCTGTCATGAAGTCCTTAATTCTTCTTTGTTTTTAATTTCATCTTTTGAGTGTGAAATCTTCATCATCAAGTTCTCTTACCATGTCTTCACGATTAGTGGTCGAACCTTGAAGCTCGTCGTCAAATTCCACATCGCCTCCTTCCACAATCCACCCTTGAGCCATTGAAACGTTGTTTGCTAATAGAAAATCATATTTTTCCTTCAACATTTTTACTTCTGTTAAAAAGTTTGGAATTAAATTGGACATAAACTTGCGAACTCATTCTATTTGCATCTAATATATTTCTTTTCTTGGTATGAATCTACAAAAAGAAAAGCATTGCAGAATTTAAATAGATATTTTCTGAATATCATTCACAGGAAAACCTACATATTATAATGGCTAAGCAGACTATATCCATCACCCCGACAAGATACATGTAAAAGGACAGGAGAACTAATTACGCATACAACTAAAACAACCACTGGACTTTAAAAATAATAGGACTTAATATGAAGTTTCTTTGATCAAACTAGGTACTTTACTTATTGAAAGTCGAACAAAATATTAACACCATATTATAAACTTACCCCTTCAAATGTACTCCAATTTTGCTCACATCCGGAAGAACTTGAGGTCAGAGAAAGTATTTTCATTGCCATCACTTGTAGATTTGGAGTTTCAGATCCATAATTAGACCACCACGCCAATAAATATATAATAAGTATTATATAAGCAATAATCCAGGACCAAACTAAGTAAAAAGTAAGTTACGATTTATACAAATGATGAGACCTGGATTAAAAGCATCGTCATTATTTGTTCTTCCCAAAACAACCAACTTCCTTGAAAAAATTCCGTCCATAGCCTTATATATGAATAACTCTGTATTCGAGACTAAATGTTATTTTTTCGTAATCTTCTAGAAAGAATGCTTCAATACATGTTAGTATAGCCCCCATATAATTTGGATCGGTCTAAACTTGATTATCTTTATAAGTATAGTAAGGATTCAGTAGATACCCGGCTAGATGGAGTGTACTATCCAACCGATCTTTAGCCCTTGAATCAATAATATAGTAAATAGGCTCATACAATTCTCTAACACCCTTGTAAATGTTAAAAGTTTCTTTTGTTGCCTCCTTAAGTTCACCATAGACAAAGCCCATTGACGATATTGAATCTCCATCTATAAGTCTTAAAACTCTAACTAACGATTTGAATATTTCCACGCACATAGAAAGATCTGCCCAGAAAGATGGGCTTATAATAATGTCGTATGTTTTTATCCCCTTTGCACTAGTAGGAGTAGACCATAAGAAATATCGTATGGTAATGGGACTACCTCAAAGTTAATATGAATACATTATATTAGGAGTGTTGATCATATACACACATGAACAAAATGTTTTAGTTTGTTAATATTTTCTTCATTTCTAACTTTCAGTTTATATTCATGTTCAGGTGGTCTTTTGGTAGGGGACCCTACTATTACGCATGGTAGCGAGCCATTCATTGGCTCTGGTTCCCATGCACCGTATCTTCTTTGCATAAAGATTCGTATAGTAATAATGCAAGAACATTAGTAGTCCAGGAATATGAATTTTACTACAGTTCAAAGTTAATAAAGGAAAGATATAACTATTCTTACTAGAATACTTGTCATCTTTATCATTTTCACCTATAATAATATTTCTCATCCATAATTTACCTACAGAAGCTATAATATTTAGTAAAGCTCGTGCTTCTACCATTACAGTCAGGACTCCAAGGTAACTCTAACCAATGTGATTATGTAAGGTCTTAACATAACTCTTCATGTAATCTGAATTTATTTCATACTATATACTATAAGAAACCGAACACATTCAGGAAAGTGATTTAGTGTATTGCAGAGATATTAAATTACTATAATTGTAAATAACAATATAATAATAGCATATTTAAATTAATTTGAGATACCTATTGTTTCAAGGATTAGATCCAGCGTATGCATCACAAAGTAAGTTCATAAAACATTTGGTCTCTTTTCTTTTAACAGTTTCATAGCAGCCCCACTATTTGAAGCATTATCTATAACAACTTGAATCACATTCTTCGGTCCAACTTCGTCGATCCACTTGTCCATGTAGTCGAAGATATACTTTCCAGTATGCGACTCCATTGCAGTTTCAACAGAAGATAAAAAAAACGTCTCCCCAATTTATAATTAACATATAAATTCATTATACTTCTCCTCTTTCGATTAGACCATGCATCCGTCATGATTGAATAACCACTCTTTTTCTATTCTGTCTTGTGTGCTCTCATCGACTCTCGAGTGTTTTGAACTACTTATTTTGGTCAAGGTTCCGCAACTAGTATTGAGTCAGTGGAATATATCTGATACGACTGACCTATAGACTCAACAAATTAATAAAATGCATCATTATTAATTGCAGTAAATGGGATTCTAGCTTCGTATACCCAATGAGCCAAATATGCATGCACTTCATTAGTTCTGCTCTTAAATATGGTGTCACTTAAGGCCTGTTGTCTTTTATTTTTTTCACCCATGAAGTGATGAATCTGCCAGAGATATTTGTCTTGCAAACTTACCCATTACTCCGAGTGAATGTGGAAGCTTACTAACACCATCAATTTCAATAGCTTCTTTTGAATTTTATTCGTTATTACTAATATTAGCTTTTATCTGGACCTCCTTAAGAGTATCTCTTCTGATTCCTTTCTTTTTCTTTATCGTCTCCAATACATCCTTATAATTTGCTTAATCTATTAGAGTAGATTTTGTGCAAGACACTATGTTCCCTATTATTCGAGCTATATGTTGCTTTAAACGATGAATACCATCACTAATAAGTTTGCTGCATGTTTATATTTCACCTTATCCAAACATTTTGGATCGACTAATTCACCGTATTCCCATCCCACGTCATCAGATTTTCACTTTAGTGTTTCACTTAAAGGCACTGTTTCAGAGTTTGAAGCAGCTGACAAACTCATAATAGAACTTTCCATTATGTGAGCAAGTTTAGAAATATGAGCAAAGTACATACAAAGCAAGTACATAAGTAAAGTTTAATATATCATTATAATAGTACAACTTCTCTTCACAATGCTAGAAATAAAGCACGAGCAAGTAGATGGACTAAGTATTAATAAATAAGATTCATTCAATGTCTCTAATCAGACTATAAAATTTGAAAAAGCAGGGCAAAAATGAGCAAATGAGGTTAAATCTCATCCATATGTTGGATAAAAATTTATAATTTCAGCCTACTTTATCAAGAAACTACATACACATATATATCTACTTTCATCTTGAATCTATGATAGTGTCCTACTTCCAAAAGACAGACTAAAGTTAACAAAGCAATTAAATTAACAAACCCTGGTTTGATAATTTCCTCACATTAGGATATAAGAAGTTAACTTCAACCGGTACACCATTAATATTATGGATAGCTCATGTATGGCCAATTTGTTAAATGAAAAATAGGCTAATATTGATTTGTTAAAACATAATTAAGAAGCAGGCTAATCTAAAATACTAATCAACAAAATAGACTGAATAAAAACACAAAAAATTATTGAAATAGACTAAATTAGTAAATTAAGAACACCAAAGCTACTAAAATAGTTGTCAAACTAGCCAGAGAAACACAACAGTACAACACATACATACATCGATTACCATCACAAACCCAACAACAAAAGATTAAAATTTTAACTTACACTTTCAAGATATGGCAGGCTATTACTTGATTTATGAAGTTTCGACGTAAAAACTAAAGCTTAAAATCCCAACTTGGAATCACAATCAAAATAAATAAACTCTTAGGGTTTAGTTTTTATTTGTTGGGCGCTTTTTTCTTTCCCAGAATATCACTTTCTCTTATATATTTTTCTTTTTTAATTTTATACTATTTTATTAATATTACAATTATGCCACCGCATGAACGTTTAAACTACTTATCCGGCATGGACTGGTTAATCGGTTCTTGACCTAATTTTTTTTAAATCCGTATAAACACTGAGTTGTGAATAGAGAAGGTAGTATGGTGCCTAGCGATTAATCGGGTTAGGTGCCGCCTTTTAGAACAATGGGTACAACACGCGTTTTTGAGTTCTGACATATGCATATGAGTCTAATCACGTGTGTCACTTTATGTCGCTTACCATACTCTACTTTTTTTTTATATAATTGACTTTATTATAAAAAATAATTAGATATTAAATTATATTTATATTATTTATGTAACTTTTAAAATCTGAGGATCATAAATACTAATTATTAGCTTTATTTTTGCTAACTAATTTACTCATTACTTTCAAATTAAGTCATCCAAATTTAATACTAGTTGATATTCTGATTTACTACTCTTATAAGAGGTGGATTTGACAAGTACACTTGGAGGTACTTCTCCTACCTCTTAGAAAAGTGTAAAACTTTAAATCAAATAGCAGTATATGAATGTCTCGACTAAATACCGGTATATAAATGCTTTTTATTTGTTGATCGTATATGCATATCAATAATATGTTACAAAAAATTGTATAGTTGAGCTCGGTATTCAAAATTTTAAATTTAGTGTATTATTTTTTAAACGTTTCAAGTATAATATAAGAGAATTATTAGTCTAAAAATCCAACAAAAAAAAACTATACCAACAAATGT
Organism: Eryngium alpinum; assembly: GCA_032274865.1. NCBI lineage: Eukaryota > Viridiplantae > Streptophyta > Magnoliopsida > Apiales > Apiaceae > Eryngium > Eryngium alpinum. Next base: position 1,931 of record JAUEJK010072691.1, on the reverse strand, counting down.
CTTTTGCAACATTGTGAAGTTGTTGCAATAGGTATGAAAAGTGTTACAATAGAAGCTAATGCAACATTTTAAATAAAAAAAAATTTGTTGGTCTTTTCGATATTCCCTTAGATAGCTAAGGAAATATTTTTTCTTACCTATTGCAACACCTCCGAAAGTGTTGCAATTATTATCTAATGCAACACTTTTTTTGACATATTGCAACACTAAGTTGGGTGTTGCTTTAGAGGAGCAATGACAACACTTCAGTTGCAACATTTTCATGGAGCTGCAACAATTTAGTACAACAATATTTTTCTGTGATGTTGTTACATTTTTTTAGAGAAATGACAACATTTTAGGGCATCATTTTTTTTGTGTATTGTTACACTTGTGCAGATTATGATAACATTTTTAGTGGTTCTCTGAAGGTCATATGCAACATTGTAAGGGAATATTTTTTATAGCTAAGGCAACAATTTTAGGGAACCATTTTTTAAAAGTTAAGGCTAAAAAACTCACTCTTACACCTGATTTAGAACTCAAAATGACAATGCAATACAAAATATCCAGATCATCCTACATAGTCATTCAATAACAAATCTGGAACCAAACTAAAAACACAAGATTTGACAAACCTTAACAAATCCGAATAAAACCAGAAACACAATATTTCACAAGCCAACTACTAATAAATCCGATAAACAAGTCCAACATTCTTTAATCTAAGACTGAATAAATAATCTACAAGTCTGAAGATGATTCATTATGTTTATTGCAGCTAGAGCGGGAGAGTCCTGCAAGAAAATCTTCAAGGTTGACCTTGAGGTTAGGATTAACTTCTCCCAACTTAGATGTCAAGTCATTGATGTAGTCTTCGTCTTGATTAACGTCAGCTTGCTTTGTACTCCTTTTCATTTTTTTGGCATTCACTTGCCTCCCAATCAGCCATGATGACGTATGTGTTTTTTCACCAAAAATTATTGGTTCAATAATATTGGCTTTTCATCTGGCTAACTACACTTCTTTAATTTTGGACTATAAACAAAAAATAGTATGTACATCAGAACACAAAATAGTTAAAATTTTCAAACGTAAAGTAAAATAAAGTGAACTTGTTACGAATTGTCAGGCTTAATCTAAAACAAAGTAAAGCTCTTTTGAATAGCTAAACAATCTCCAAAGCATGATCAAGATATGTGTGGCGGAGTTGTTTGACAATGGCATATGTTAATGTACAAACATGTCAAATCAATAAAGGTACAAAATAAAAGTGAGAGTCCTAAATGTATATGTAAAGAAATAATAAAATAAAAATATGAACTGGTTAACAATATTTTCTTATAAACCAGGCTGGTTTTTGACACACGTGATTGTTAAGATAATAGTAAGAATGGTGTGAGTTTTTTTTATGTAAATCTTATATTTAACTTATAAAATAAAATAGATTGAGACTTATTTTAACTTAATGGAATATAAGGCTTACTCAAATTGTCTCATAATGACAAAAGTGGAGTAGGCAAAAGGAGACTGAGGGTTGTAAAAGTCAGTTTGGAAGAACGTGTTTAGTCCATTGACGTGCCTATATAAACACTTTATTTCATGTTCTTACTTTAAGTATGAGTTAAAAACTTTCTGAAGTAGTTGGTTCAGAAGATTAGTCACTTTCATCTGATACTCATACACACACACACACACATATATATATATATATATATATATATATATATATATGAAACCTATAAATAACTTGCTGGGAGCTTTCCTAGATACTTACTAATATACTTGTGTATCAAGATCAGAGAAACTATATATTAATGAAGAAAAGAACTCCATAAAAAATGAAGATATTGGTGAGAATACTGATAACTGCTTTCTTTGTTGTCTCTCTCTTTTTGTTTTATAACACTGTAGCAAGAATTTTACCAGGTAAACATAATCCTTTAATGTTG
>JAUEJK010072476.1:0-12030 GCA_032274865.1 Eryngium alpinum | reverse complement strand
TTATGAACTGGACTAGGTCAATCAAGGTACATATTTATTCCTCTTTTGCTTCTTAAATAAATAATTGGCATCTATATGTATTATATGAAACTCTAATTTCAGGTTTACAATAACAGTGGGAGACTTGGGAGTCTAGTAACATTAAACTTGATGAAAACAACAAATTTATATAAATTTGTTTAGATATATGGTCGGTTTGTGTATCACTAAAATTTAGCTTATAAGCTGGAAAAAGTACCTCTCAAGAATGGCTCCAACTCTTCTGTGGCAGTTATCAATTTGCATCGTTTGTGGCTTTCTTTTGATTCTGCCACATGGCAATTAATAACCGTGTTTTATAAATATACTTACAGGATATAAATAAGTATATTAAATTATAAATAGATAACTATTTCTGCAAAGAAGAAGGAGATGGCGCGAGGAGGAGGAGAAACATTTCTTGCCCCAACATTTATATTTCACTTTAACATTTCTTCTTTCGGAATTGAAGAATTCCTAAAACTGTAATACACATAATTTGAGTTCAATTGATGTGATTCAACTTCCACTTAACTATGTATAGATTACTCCTGATGTTTTAAGTTACACTCACAGAACTGACTATATTATGGAAACATGAGTAGTTTATGGCACCATGGAAGAAAGTGATGTTGCATTAGTCTTGAATTTTTTTGAAATTTATATTGATTATGGTAGAGTTAGACTTGCTTAATTGTTAGGAAATAGTTATGTATTTCAATGGGTTAAAAGTAGTTGAGAATTATCCTTTGATCGAGGGTATATGATTATATGTTGGTTGTAACTAAAATGGATGGATTATGATAATTTGTGCTTCAGAAGAAGCTCTTAATTTTGTTTCCATTATATTCTAGTAACTGTTATCTAATAAAATTGTTATTTTCTTAATTTTTTTCTTATCTGTTTTCTCCAATTTTCTTAATTATCCCGTATAAATATATTTTTAAAAGTAGGTTATTAATTGCCATGTGGCAGAATCAAACTGAGCAAACCAAAGAAGAGTTTTTTTTTTTTTTTTTTTTTTTTAAAAATGACCAAAGAAGAGTTTTTGAATAGGTTATGTTATGAAAAAAGAATATCAAATTTTTTATAGATGTGATGTGACGATTTTTTATTTACCATGATGATAGGTAGTATAAAAATTTATATAAATAAATTTAATATATTATATTAAATTTTAAAATAATTATTAAAAAATCTATTGAGTAATCTGCCAATCCAAGTGTATATATATACGAATCACGGTCCTTTTATCAATCCGATATGAATATACTGTATTTTAGGCCAAAAAAAAAAAAAAGAACCCCTATATGTTTATTTGATCGATCTGTGTCCAAATTGTACAGGGGCGGAGACCAAAATCGTGACCGAAAGCATGGCGAACGTGGATCCATGTATGCGCACACATATATATGATATAATATACATATATATTGTTCCAGTTTGGTGGTTATTTGATATATTTTTTGTATACAGTCGAGGAAGAGTTGTTGAAGAGGACGGCAGCTAGCAAAGGATTCGAATCTGTGAAGCAACATAAGTATCATCTTATGAAACAATATCCCAATTGGTGCGGTATTGTCTATAATTATTATGCCAGAGTAAGATATTTTCCTTCTCTATGTTATGTTATGTGTGTGTTTCTATGTGGATCCAGTTCCAAGGGTTTTGGATTTTTGGGTTTTCTGGATAGTTTAACAGATAACAAAATTATTTAGGAAGTGTTTAATTCTATAATCTAATTGAGTACATGGTTTTTCTTATTTATTATGGTACATAGTTACTAATTAGAATTTATTAGCAACCCACCACAAGTGTAACATATCTAAGGAAGATGCTATATAGGACCGTTAATTGTAACTAACAAACAAGAGCCAAGACGAAGCAGTTTTGGGTTGTTGTGTAATTTAAAAATAAATTAGCAATGGAGTAGCATGTTTGTTCTTCACTGTTTTCACCGTAACTTGGCATCCAATGGTCTCTTCACATATCTTTACAGACCATATTCTCTTGACATTTTTAGGCACATAGATGCATAGAACTTCAAGGCATTTGCTCCACAAGTAACTTCAGTAGGCCCACCAAATCCAAAGGTAGATAGATTTTCTGAACTTGGTTTATAAACATCAATACAATATGTGCCATGGATGAGGAATTGTTTAATTAGTATTGCTGACTCGTTAATATAGCTTGCATTGCTCTGTGTGTGTCACCCATCTGGCTCTCAAATTCACTCTTGGGTACAACATTTGCTACACTGTCCACGACGACTACGTCAACTGAACCCCTATGTATGATGATACCCATAAGACTGGGAGCTTGTTCACCACAATCTTGTTGTGAGAGAAGAAATCTTTTAGCATTTACCATAATAGACTTGGCCAATTCTGGATCAAGACTCAAGAGCATGCTCAGTATAAACAAAACATAGTAGGCACCTTGCTTCTGTGCCTCCACTACCACGTGTAGGATAGGAGTTGTCTCTCCAGAAGCCTTGGGACCATGACTGTCCAAAACACGTCACTTTAGAAGCATTCCAGTTCGTAATGCCCAAGATCGAAGGTAGGATACACAGAATGACCAAGCCACATGATGCACCCTTTCCCAAATGATGTCGTAATCTGATCCAGTACTTGCTTTAGGGCCAAATCTTTCTTGACATATTTTCTCCTCGTAAATCACTTCCACCTGACTTTAATTTCTTTTCAACTTCAAATGAAAAGTTGCTTGGAGGAATATTGCAACTTACCCTTTTGCAGCATACATATTTGGTACTACATCCCACTGCTCATCAATATTAGCATTTCAATTTATTCGGCTATTACTTGATCGGTTCAACAGAGTGACATTTGAACATACACACTTTTTGTTGATATTGTAAGCCACAACTCATCATCAACATAGGCTGATCTGCTTTTAAGTGCCAGATGCTGTTTCTTAAAAGTGTTATTTGAAATGAAAGGAGCAACTTGAAAAATAAAAAATGATGCAGATAAACTTTTCTCATGCTCAAAACCCTTTTCTCGATGACAGATGCTAACTTTCTGCCTGTGATTACTAATCCCTTTACCCTTCAAATCAAGCTTCCTATCTGACTCCCTACCTCCATCAAACTCAATTACTTTCATTCTTCAGAACTAGCTCTCTTCGTCCTACATATCTAGACACCTTATCATTTGAAACTGAATCACAAGATGTCTCCCCTCCAGCACAACATAATACCCATCACTATAATTACTTTTATTCTCAATCAACTTCAAACTAACATAATCATCTCAAAAACTCCTAATGCTTAGCATTCTTTTCCATTTCGAACATAACCCTTAAACCGAGACACCTAATCTTTCACATGTTTTTCAGCAAACAACTTATGAGAAACATCGAATACTCAAAAATTTACCAATACATAAATTATTGCATAATTCATAGAGAGATTAGAATCCAAAACCAACCAATGAACCTGTCCCACAATATTACGATCCTTTCTTTAGAACAGGACTTGAGCAACAACGGGTATGAACAATCACCTGTAACCTTGGAGTTAGGTGGATTGTCGTTCATGCTTAATATAGAATTGGGAGATCCATCTTGGTGTGGTTCAACCACCTTTCCCCTGGGCCCTCAACACCTTGTGTGGACTCTATTTCAGGTATGTAGGTAACATGATTCATTTGACAGTCTCCACAGCAGCTTTACTCTTCTCAGTACCGAAACAGAAAACACTACCAGCAGAGCTCTTGACTGAATCATCGTTGAGGTTTGTGGCCATTAAAATAGTGACGCCAAGCTTTAGTTCATCAGAGACACCTAGAGGGAGATCCAACTACACTGTTTCCCTTACTTTTTGGCACTTCCACAACTGGTTGTGGCTTTACTGCAGCGAGTATCACCACATTCTAGTTTCCATTTTGAACATCGTGGCTCTTAGCCACTTCACTTGTTGATTTTATATCCGTAGGGATGTGTTGCTGAGTGTTACATGTTTTCTCTTCCATTGATCCCAGTTTTACAAATCGTTTCATCAACAATTCCTTCATTACATCTAACTTCTTCGTCATTTCTGCATGCAATTTTATCATTTTCTGGAGATTATCTTCTGCTGAATTAGGTCATATGATTTTAGGTTCCAGGGTTGAGATTTCCTTAGTTTATTTGCTTTTTCAAAACTCATGAATCTTACATATATCTTATTTTCATGTTTTCAAAATATGAAGGGATATATTCCAAAGAATTGTATAAATGTATATTAGTTTTTTTTTAATTGTTAAAAATTGACACTTACAAGATTATAAATTGAGAAATGACAATGTACTTCAATTCTTATAACGATTGAACATTTTGCCACATCATTCACTTTGAGTATCTCAATCTTTCAAGCTTGTAAATAGCTGGTTTACTATCTTACCCCGATCCTTCAATTTTTGCACCATATCCCTTTGCGGATACTCGACACTTGGATATGGTTATAACATTGGGACACTTCATTTCAAAGCAATATATGCAAAATTTTAAAATATTACCGATTATGACACTTGGATCCCCGCATGTGGTCGCATCTATACCGGTGTCCAAGTAACATAGCTGATTTAGTTTCTCAATTTCATCTTCCTCTTTCTTGTAAAACTTTGTCATTAATGATGTCATAATGATGTATGGTGATGTACACTTTACACTAATTCACCATTGAATCCTTTATTTCTCCTCTAAATGTCATTCTATGTTTTTCGATCCATTCTTTTGTTATTCCATCCAAGTCAACAAACACAATCTTATTTTTTTTATATAATTAGAATTGTATAAATATGCGTAAGCAAATTTATGACATCGTAAGTGATTTGATATAAATATCACCATATGTCAATGACTGATTGTTACTAGCTCTGTTACCCAGACTCTTCATATTCACCACTATATCCGTGTCGGACACTCATTTTAAACTATTTATCTAAACTTTTTAGAAAGTTGTCGAGTTTGACACTCGGATCCAGACCCGCGTCGGACACCAAATCCTGACTCCGGATAACATAGGTTACTAGAGAATGATATTGCGGCATGAAGCTTCAATGGTTTTGATATCCGAAGGTACAACAGATTGTTGTGGAGTCATTTTTTTTTATGTCCATTATTTGATATGCTATTCTTGAATATCATGCCTTTCTTTGTCAAATGATGAATATAGTCTGGATCTGGCTTATTTCTATAAGGACTAATGCAGTTCAATCAATATAGAAGCCCCTTTAGTTTTATCTTGGTCAGATATACTCTCTAGGAAGAATAGAAATCGATAATATCCTCCAACGTGTGAGATGCACTGTTTAAATTTTTCCTTGCTGATTGATGCAATGCAGATTGCTAACTGTGAGGTAAAAAATAATGAGCATTGCGCAGAAGTGAGAAGCATGTTGGTGGCAGACTGTCGAGCTGTTAAGAATGGTAAGCCACCGATGTTTCCCCTTTCCTAGTTATTTATTATTTCTTAAAGCACATATGATAACTTGTTTGATTCATACTAGCTTTAAGCTTGCTTCTAACAGCTATGACAATTGACAGGAAGTCGTATCAGCTTTCCTGATGATTCACATCCTGAGTATAAAGAATTTGGTAAGTTGAATTGTATTTTCTTATATAATTTATTATTAATATATCGGCCACCTTTCTAAGTGGTTACATATAGTTACGAAGGTCAGACATGTTTTTCAGTTTGTAGAACGATTTTTTCTTGTTTCTCCTTGCAGATTTGGAACAGTCTTTTAAAGTACAAGCCGAGCTGCATGGACTACCGGAAGATCAGTTTATTCGCATGATCCAGAGACAATATGAGATGATGAATCCAAAACAGTTCAAAAATTCATAAATTAATACCGGTCATTATTGAACCTTTGTAAATAGGTCTGCAAAAAGGTTACTGGTAGAAGCATCTCATCTTAAACTGGTAGATTTATAGTTTAATTTTATTATCTAGTAAATTTAGTCTAGCGGTAAAATCTTTTCCAAATTCTAAATTTCACTTTAGAGATGGTATGGAGTACTTATTCTTCTAACAATGGGGATGCATCTCATCTTAAACTGGTAGATGTATTAGATTGTAAATTTTTGTAAGAGACTCGTAACTTTTTTCGTCGATGCAAGTCTTTCGATCTAGATATAAAAGTTTTATCCTTCATTGATCGACAACCATGTTATCCTCAAATATGTGAATATTTTCTTTTACTTTTTTTTTTTTTACAAAACTCAAATATGAGAAAGATGAGGTTGCAATTACTATTGGTGATCAAAAAATATCAGTAACGACCAATTTTAAATACTTAGCTCTATCATTCACAATGATGGTGGAATAGATAATGATATTACACATTGTATTTAAGCAGGATGAAGGAAGTGGAGGGCAACTATAGTTGTGTTGTGTGATAAGAACGTTTCGCTGAAATCGAAGGGTAAATTCTACATAGTATTGATTAGGCCTGCAATGATATATGGGTCAGAATGTTGGGTTATAATCAAAATGCGTGAACAATATTGGGTTGGTGTTCAGTGTACCGCTTGTGTAGCCTATGCGAAGCAAGCCTACATAGGGTACAAGATCGAAAAGAATGCCTTGGATGGATGCCCGGGCATTGAGAAGGAATGACGCTTTCAGAGGCGAAAGGTCGTCGATTGGAAGTTGCAGAAATGCGAATGTTGCATTAGACCTGTGGTTGTACCATGTTTGACAAAATTTCGTGAACGTTGGTTCGAAGTTGTTAAAATGCGAATGTTGCGTTGGACCTGTGGTTGTACCATGTTTGACAAAATTTCGAGTGAAATCTTCCGGACAGTCTTGGACGTTGCACCTATCTCGACCAAAGTTAGGGAAGGTAGATTACGATGGCTCGAACACATTCGTCGAAAACAGTTAGCAGCTCTAGTGCGAAGGGTAGAGACTTTATCTGTGAGGATAGTTCGAAGGAGGGGTATACCAATGAGAACTTGTAAGGACTGTACTAGTAAAATAATTCTTAATTTTTTTATTTTCAGGAATTAAGGATAATAAAAAATAAATGAATAAATTTTTTAATTGATCTTAATAATTGATCTAATTTTTAATAAAATAAAAATAAGATATTAATTATGTTATAATTATATGAATATTATTATATATTAATTTAATTTTAATAGAATTATTTAAAATAATAAATTATTACTTATTCTAATTCAAATAGAAGAAATAGATCAAAAACTAGTAACTAGTAATATTAATAAAATAATAGTTTATATTTTAATTAATTAATAAATTTTCTTTATTAATATATTAAAATTTTGCTGTAAAGGATAAAAAATAAGGTAAAATTCATAAACATATAAAAAGGGATACCAGAAGTTTGAAAACAGGAATACCAAATATAAAAAGGGATACTAGAAGTTTGAAAATATATAGAAAATAACTTTTTTCGTGGATGCAAGTCTTCCGATTTAGATATAAAAGTGTTATCCTTCATTGATCGACAGCCATGTTATCCTCAAATATGTGAATATATTTTTATTTTATTTTATTTTTTGCAAAACTCAAATATGAGAAAGATGAGGTTGCAATTACTATTGGTGATCAAAATGTATCAGTAACGACCAATTTCAAATACTTAGGCTCTATCATTCACAATGATTGTGGAATAGATAATGATATTACACATCGTATTCAAGCAGAATGTAGGAAGTGGAGGGCAACTACAAGTCTGTTGTGTGGTAAGAACAATCCGCTGAAATTAAAGGGTAAATTTTATAGAGTAGCGATTATATTTGCAATGATATATGAATCAGAATGTTTGGCTATAAGGAAAATGCGTGAACGTTGGTTGGAAGTTGTGAAAATGCGAATGTTGCGTTGGACCTGTGGTTGTACCATGTTTGACAAAATTTCGAGTGAAATCTTCCGGACAGTCTTGGACGTTGCACCTATCTCGGTCAAAGTTAGGAAAGGTAGATTATGATGGTTCGGACACATTCGTCGAAACAGTTAACAGTTCCAGTATGAAGGGTAGATACTTTATCTATGGGGATAGTTCGAAGGAGGGGTAGACAAAGGAAAACTTGGAAGGAACAGACGACCTTCAATTTGAAAGCTTTAGATCTCTCTGCAGAAATAATGTCCGATAAGAACTTTTGAAGGCGTCGAATTCGTATAGTTGATGTTGCTGGATGTAGTTTAAAAATTAGTAGCCCTCAACGACTATTACGAGTATTTATATTTATTTATTATTTATTTTTATACCGTGTCTATGTAGCTGACCATCCCAGACCCGTAATGAGATTTGCTGGAGTTTGGCGTTTTTAACGAACACTTAAAATAAATTAAAATAAATTGAGGTTTGAATTTAATTTTTTGTAAATCGAGAGAATTGAAGAATAAATTCACGGATAAAGATTGGATTGTAGATTGGTCTTGGAGTATTCATGTATACCCCGCTTGATTATGAAGAAAATATGTGTATGACAGGACTTGGGATAGTTCATGAATTATCCGAATGAGAATTTTATTACAATAGCCTTAAATTTGGTTAGGACTGTAGTACATAGAAAGATAAAAAAATCTTAATTTTTTTTTCGGGAATTAAGGGTAATAAAAAATTATATGAATATTATTATATATTAATTTAATTTAAATAGAATTATTTAAAATAATAAATTTTACTTATTCTAATTCAAATAGAAAAAATAGATCAAAAACTAGTGACTAATAATATTAATAAAATAATAATTAAGTAATTTATATTTTAATTAATTAATAAATTTTCTTTATTAATATATTAAAATTTTGCTGTAAAGGATAAAAAATAAGGTAAAATTCATTAACATATAAAAAGGGTTACCAGAGCTTCGAAAACAGGAATCGGGCGGCGTGAGAAAGCATCTGTTCCGGATGATCACAGATTTTTAATTCATATAATTTGTGACTCTAATCGGATTTTGTCAAGGTAAATTCCGACTCTCTGATTCATATAATTGCTTCACTTAATGAAGGTGAATATATATACATATTTGATGTTCATGTTTTGCATATTTAGTTGCTAAATTTCAATGCTTTTCTGATTTGTTTGTGTTTGAATTTCTGGATTTTAAGTTGCGGAACTATTGTTGGATGTGGGTCTTTGGTTTGGTAATATCTAGTAGAAAATTAAAGTCTCTCAATTATTTTGGCTGCTAGAAATCAGTCAGAAATCGATAGATTTCCCACAAAGACAGAAGCTCTTTTAGCAACCCTTCTCAAACTCTCCCAGTTGTCAATAGCCCCTTTGATCCCTTTTGAATGTTGTCCAACTCTCCTACCTTAATTTCATAATCAAGCAATTGAAAGAGTAATGTTTTCCCTATCAGAGAAACTTAATTTTGCTAAAAAATCTGATTCTCTCTCTCTAATGTATGGCTGGTTGGTTAGCTTTCTGGGTTTAAAAGTGTGTTGGGGGAGGGAGATCAAAACATATGGGTCGTGAATTGTGCCGTTCAAGAGTAACATTCACCTTAATCAACCCGACCATCTTAGATTAGTAGGTCTTAAGTTGCAGTATTTTTAGTTTGGGATTCATATTAATCATTTTGTCCCCAATTTCCGCAGAGCTTGAGCGTGACGATGGAAAATGCAGCTAAATTTACACCATGTAAGTAGGCACAAGTATAAATAACAAGTCACGGTTATTTAATTGATTTCTATTGATTTGATATATTTCTTCTCATATTGTTATGCAGTTGAGCGTGAGTTGATGATTAGGACGGCTTCTAGCAAAGGATTCCGATCCGTCAATGAACATCAGTACCATCTTATGAGACAATACCCCAATTGGTGCGGCATGCTGTATTATCATTATCAATATGCAAAGGTATGCTCTAGAAAGGTTAGAAATTTGATGGAAAAGTGATAAAATATATGGGTTTAGAGATTAAAGAAGATAAATAAGGCAAAAGCCTTCAATATGACAACTAAGTCATAACCTAATACTCTAATTCATAATAAATTTCCATGAGTTCAAACGAAGGATTACAATCTTTATTTATAATAGACAAACTGTCAGGAACACTGGATTCTTGAGATGATTCCGTAGCAAAAACAAGGTAAAAACATATAGAAATTAGGGAGAAAACAGAAGATTAGAGTTAGTTTAGGGAAGACACCAATGTAGATAGGAAGGTAGAAATCTAGAGCGAGAATTGGTGGATATCTCAACTGAGATTCCTTTTCTATATTTTTATTCAACATAATCCCAAATTACAAAAGAGTATCTGTTTATACTAAGCAATAGCATCTAGCAGAAATTATTCTTATCTTGCACTACATTCTTATCCTCCACCTACATAACCACTGCTGCTAAAGTGCACCCACTGCTACTACTATTACTTTGATATACTATGCTGATACCCTATTCTTAACATTGCCCACCCCTTCAAATGATCCATACCCTCATGGATCCACTTGCACAAACCCCACTTGGATAGAAAATTATAATTCTGAAAGATAAAACTTCAAATACTTCCATTCAGTTCAGTGAAGTTATTGATTATTGATATCTGAGCTGTATCCGTGCTTCCCATAGCATTTAACTGATCCCTAACTGCAATGTGATACCAGCAACTGCTAAGTGTCAGCTTGAGGGTCCCTTCAATTATTAATCCTCCCTTTTGCTCTCCTGTTTTCTAGGCAATCAAACTATCATGTCCATTATAGAATCTCTGCCATGAATCACTAGGTATTCCCTGGCATAAATTAATCTGTGTTACTATTTGATTGAGTTCTACAGGGTTCTCCTTATAGGTGCCCTCGTACAGAGTTTGCATTCCACTATTGTGACATTCCTTTAAGTATTTTTCAATAACTGAAGGCCCTTCGAACATAATCTGGTCACTACACTTGCCAGAATTACTAAAATCCTTAAGCATACTTTCAGTTCTACCAAATCTGCAATGGATTGTAGCAGTTAGGTATATTCTATGGTGATGATCTGCTGCATACTTCTTGAAAGTTTCCTCACTTGTTGGAATTGCAACACCATTTCCCTCCGCAGGAATAGAAGGCAGGGCATCAGATGGCTCCTCATCATAAATGAGAGGCGCACTATACCATTCCTCATCATTATTGTGCAAGTCACCTTCAAACTTAATATCGGTAAACAGTGCAGCTTGCTTTTCACGACAATAGTCGATAGAAATGATTTCTTCTTTTCCAGTTCCTTCTTAGTTTTTGGTCCATTCTCCTTCATCTGCTTGTTCACCATAGTGTGGAAATTGTAATCCCAGTTGATCTACCTGCTGCCTAGCTGTTGGAACAGTGTGAAGAATTGATTATTGAGCTTTATTTGTTGTAACCAAATGACCGCCTCCTTTGTTACTAATATCTAAGTAGTGAAAGCCCTTAGGCTTGTGTTGAATAGACAACGAATTTTCATAGGCCCTAGCTAACTGTAATGTCTGGTTCAATGTTGTTGGTGTTAGTAACCTCAACATGTTCCTGATGTAGCCTGAAGTCCTCCTATAAAAGCATCTAATAAGTGCTTTCCTGTCAATCTTGGAAATCTGTACAATAGCTTGTCTCGAATGTTCTCAAACTCTTCATAATAGCTTCCCACGCTAGATTTCTGTTGTATCTTCTCAAATTCTTTCTCAATGTCAGGTTCTCCAAACCTTGTTACAATAGCTCGAGTAAACTGCTCCCATGACACATTTTGTCTTCCCATATTGAAAGCACTGAACCAGGATCTATGTATTCCTTTGAGATGCATAGCAACTACAATTAATTTTTGTTTTTCAGCAATCCCATAGACTTTAAAATTACTCTTCACAACTTCTAATCCATTCTAAGGCATTGAAGCCTTCAGAGAATGTAGGAAAACACAAATCTGGGTGCCTTAAACCTTGCTGTTTACCCCTGACCTTATTGTAGAGTTCCTTATCTTCTTCAATATCTTTTATATAATTTCTCAAGTGCAGCTGCTTTCTTTCATTTCCAGCATGTGTAGGGTTTCTGAATATTCCTTTTCCTTAGAGCACATT
>JAUEJK010072265.1:0-12033 GCA_032274865.1 Eryngium alpinum | reverse complement strand
AAACTCAACTACTCTTAATCTCAAGAAGAATTTGTAATCAAAGGCCTCTTGAGATTATTAGTCTTTGAAGATCTTATCCGGTAAAACAAAGTTTTTAAAAGGGACAACTAATTTTTTAATTAGTCATTAATCTATTCAACCCCCTTCTAGATTAATTATACCTTTACGGGACCTAACAGTAACGTAATACTAACATTTTAAAAATGACTGATATACACCTGACAGCCTAACATAAATTATTATAAAGATAGATTAGGATGAGAATCAAAAGAAGATATTAACGTAGTATAATGGCGTTATTTGTGACATATCTGAAACATTAGTTGATCCCGCGTGCAGTTAGTAAATTATTAAACAATTTAAGTTACTTAACATTTCATTTCTCTTGAGTATCTTAACATAAACACCTCATAGAACATCTCATCAGCGACAATAATACCAACATCACCAAATTTGAGGTTTAACACTAAGTTCAGAAATATTTTATTTTTAAGTTCGTAACATAGTCCTTCCACTGTAGAGTCAGCGAGATCTTCAATAATACATCAAGTCTCTTTAAAAAAAATCGTCAAAATGTACAATATTTCACTGCAAGTCTTACAGTTATAAAAAAAATTCAAACCAAAGAACAATCTATAAATTTGAAGTAGCAATTAATTTTTTATAAAAGTAAAAGATTTAAGATATTTCCTAAAATAAGAGGTTTGATAAATATATGGTAAAACTAGGAGGTTTAACATATTTCCTAAAATAAGAGGTTTGATAAATATATACTAAAAATAGGTTAATATCCATAGTTTCAGGGCACACTTTTATTTTAGCTACCATATCCACAATACATGAAATAGGCGATAAACAAATTAAACTTGTGCACACTGGGAGAATTGTGTAGATTATTCGATAAATTGCTAATAAATTTAAATTAACGACCGATAAAATGTAAAAATAGTGTTGCTACTTTAAAGTATGGCCATAGTAAATACTCAGACATTAGCAGCAGGTGCAAATCATTTTAAGCTAAAAGTATCAATAATTATCTTTTAAAATATAAATCAACTTAGTGTTTGAAAATAGATTTTAATAAGCACCAAGGTTAACATATACCAAATCCAGTACCATACATTTTCAAAAGCAGATAATCATTAAACACCAAAATAGTAGCAAAATTAACAATAGTTCAAATCAGTTACATAAGCATGATCAATTTAATTGTTTCCCTGATTTGAAAACTTGAAAATCTTTGCTGCCAAGACATCAACACAATTTTGAACTTGTTACCTTCTAAGTCCATTTCATCTCGAAGATCATCATAAGTACCTTTCACACTATTGAACACTGCATCCATAAAATAAATGTCTAGATAAAAATCATCACTGTAATTGTACATTGATGTCTTTGCAAATTCAAGCATTAAAGGAAAGTCAGTTGGCATAATGAGGTTGTTTTTCTGTTCTGGCTGAGCTACGTTCACATGGTTGTTATTCTTAATGAAGTTTATCGACTCTGGTGTGAACATATTGTTGATTGTTTCCCTAAAATTTATCACAGTTATATTAGAAAATAAATACAATGTATATAATTTTAAATTGAAATATCCGATAATTAGAATTACATTAGTTATTCATTAATGAGTTTTGCATTTTTCAGAAGTTCCTTGTGCATCTGCTGAATATCCTTTTCAAAGTTCTAGATCTTTTCAAGCATGTTAAACATAGTTACCTTTTGTCTAAGAGTATATTGGGTCAGAGTTTGAATAGTTCCTTCAACCTGATTTTGTAACTGTTTCCATTGCACTTCTTGAGGTGCTAAATTTTATTAGTCCTGTTAGAAAATAAATTAAAGTTCGTGAATGATTGACATGATAAAATAGAATAAGTTAAAAACACAATATGAAGCTAAAATTAAAAAATATAATTTAAGATTTAAATAACAATATTACATCAGAAATATAATGGTGTTAAAATTTAAACTTAGAGCACTAACTGTATACATTTAAGAGGACTAAAAAATAGTAAACATGAAAATAGAAAATAAATAGGGATTAACCATAGGAAAGTTGTAAACGTATGTTTTGTTTCACACTATAAACAGGTACAAACATGGCAACTGTAAAAAAGTTTTAAATAGCATACATAATATCCATCTATATTTTCAGTCATAGTCATTTATTCAGAAGTAATACTTACTCTAAATATTTGAAGAATCAAAAAATTAGTGGAACAATAGCAAATAAGCCATATGTATACTGATTTAATAAACCCTTACTTCATTCATATAAATTCAAACCTTTTAAACATTATATAAAGTGGATCAAATTCAAAAGAGAGAAATTAACAACTTGAAAACAAATCTAAGTCATACAGTTTATTCTATAAAACAATAATACGTATAAAAGCAATTTTGAACTCAAACATAGATTCAGAGAGGAAAAATAGTTTTAAAATATAGTTACCTGATTTTCACCTTGGTCATTTCCATAGGCATAGTTGATTTGGTTGACATTGGTACCGATTGAATTCACGTAGATATAATTAGTAATCTTTGATATTCCAATAAATATTCATACTAATTATAAATTTAAAAAATATAAATTAGCATTAATAAGCAAAATAATTAACAAAAATAAAAAAAAAATTCATATATTAATTATATAATTTTAAATGATCAGATTATAATTCAAAATATCCAAAATTTATAAATTTTGGAATTAATTTTTTGAGTATAGAGTAAGTAACATATGTAAAGGTCATTACTAACCTAGAGTGATAATAGCTATGATTAGATTTTGAAAAAATTAAAAAAAAAATAGTAAAAGTCATATTTCTTTGATAAACATATGTTTGTATATGTTTAATTGTGTATAATCGTAGTAATGGATTTAGTAGTTGATATGCAATGTTAATAGCAAATTAATATAATATTTATAAAATAAAATTATAACTAATTAAAAATAAAATTTTAATATAATAACTATATTATTTATTAAAAATATGAATTTATATGCCTTTATCATAGTTTAAAATAGTAAAAGATGATAAATTTAATTTGATTAACATTTTGAGTATCAAATAAGTAACATGTTGAAAATTCATAATTAAGATACAGTAATATAACTTTTTCAATGTATACATATACACAAGTGCAATAAAATAAATAAAATAAAAATAATCTTAATAAATATATATTTTTGTATAAGTATATATTAAGATATTCTTTCTATACACATTTACTTTTATGATAAATAATGTAAGTTACTGATTTTATGAGGTGTAATAATAAAGGTTTATTTACAACAAAGAAATAAATAAATTATATATGAAAGTGAAAAGACATAAATAAAAAATAGAAGTAAAACGGTGATTCAAACAAGATTCTCGGTATTTTCGGCAAAGAAATTTAGTACAACATTATCAATCAAGGTTAGTGTTCTTCAAGATTTCTTCAAGATTTTATGTTTTAGTAAAGAAGTTTGAATACTCTTTTTGTATAGATTTGTTTCTATTATATGTTATGTCTAAAGAAGATTTTTTTTTATGTTGATCAAGATCAAAATTTTATATTTAAATAGAATATAATTTATACATATAGTTTAGAGAAATCTTACTGACATGTTACTATATAATATTTTTTTCTTGTTTTGACTATGTACATAGAAGTATTTGTAAACAAATGTGTAGTTCATCTGTTTATTTATATAAAATTGTATGTGCTCATATGTAATTATTGGATGTACTTGGGTGATTGAGGTTCATGCATGTGTAAAATTTTAAAAATATAAATTGTAAGTACATATTTTTAAGTTCAAGGGTTTTGAAATTAACAACTTGATGTTTATCTCTTAGATAAAATAGTGTAATCTTTGTTTATATTCTTATTATGGCCTTGTTTGCGAAGGTTATATTTCTAACTTATAACCTGGAGTCAGTATTATTTTGGTGCTTATTCGAGTTTATGAGCAAGAATTAAGATCTGGTCAAAGAGCCTCTATATTTTACTCATGTATATATAATTTGGTTTTTCTACAGAAGTATGAAAATGGATGAATCAATGTTTATCACAGGTACATATATAGAAATTGTGTAAATAATGTAAAAATTTGATTGCTTTGCAATTATAATTGACTGTTAATATTTTTCTTCTGTAGAGGATGACACTTTAATAGAAACTTGTTTAACATGTCATAGCAACAGTTTGATGTATGAAACAATTGTAAGTATATGTTTATAACATTGTATCTAATATTATTTTAGATAAAGTAAGGTACATTAATGGTATATGTTTCAATATATTTCTTAATAATGCAGAGGTTGTCATATATGTTTAACCTGAGATATGGTCAAAAGTTACATGCTAAATCTGTTAAAGTCGTATTCAGTGAAAATCTTAGTTGGTTTGGAACTTATTCGAAGCATGAAGGTTCAATTATAGTGCTTAATGACTTTTTCAAACATCATCGTGTTATTGTTGGTTCTGTCATGGAAATCAAGTATCGAACTGGAGTTGAGTTTGATATGAAGCTATTTTTATCGAATGGAATAGAGTACAGTTTCTCTGAGTATCACACTAAACTGTGTACAGAGAAACACATAGCCCGATCATACTTCATAAATGAGGGCAGATTTGAGATTGAAGGCATTGAGGAACAAAATGCAAAAAATATTTTAATGGTGAAACGTCATGGACGAACTATTACATATGGAACAGTTATCTGACGTTGCCATTTGAATGAAAGCTTCAGAAAACTGATTAATAAAAATATTTATTTACATTTGTTTGTATTTATCATTTATTTACTTTGGTTCTAAATTGTTCACTAATGTGCTTTTGATGTATAATTTTGTAGACTCTTTGATCCAGATTTCTATGATCTCTATGAAAATTCGGACTACGGAACAACTGTTAATCTCAAATTTCCAAAATTTACATAGGAGGTTGAAATAGAACGTGATCTACGTGGGCAATTTTATACTTTTATGAAATGATGGAAAGAGTTTGTGAAAGGAACCTCTATACAAGTTGGGGATTAATTACTTATGTTTTAATCAAAAGAAGATGATATAGTTCACTTTTGTATTGAGCGTAGTCAATGGAGAACATTATCATTTTCTGCTGGTATGTACTTATTTCTATTTTCATATAGAATATTTCAATATAAATTTAAAAAACTTAGCATGTTTAAGTATTTATAAACTTCTATAAGGTCCCGCAAGTTGGAGCACATCATTCATTCATCTTGTGTCAAGAAAAATAAAGCGAAGAGCACAAATTGTATGTTATCTATGTTTAATTTTTTTTGTTTATCTGTAAAGTATATGTTAATTTTGTTTCTTGGTTTGTACAGTGGCTGAAACATATATTTATTTAATTGTTGTCTAAATTAAGATTATTCCAACAGTGATTTTGGAAAACTTTAGAAAATTATTGAAAAGAACAATAAAATTACAATGGATGGATAAAAAGTGTGATTTTACTTTGGTATGGAATAGAGCTTATAAAATAAATATTGGGTTGTTGTTCAAATCAAAGTTGTTGAAGAAGAATGACAATATAGTTGTCACTATGAATAGATCTAGTACAACATCTATTAGAATTTTCCAAGCTGATGGAATGATAGTAAATAATTTAAACAGTTGGGAAGAGGTTGATTATGTTGAACCTGGGCATTGGTACATCAGTTCTACTTGGTCTAATGTTGCTAATTCTGAGAACTTAAATGTTTAATTTTTGTAAAGATTCGATACTTTGAAAGCAGTACAATGGATGTTTGAACTATTTTGATTTTTGTACTCTTTCTGCAGAAACAGTTTATAATCATTTATTTTTAAAAATCTGATTTAAATTATTTTTCATTTGTTTGTTGTTCATAAGTGACAGTTTCTACTGTATAATTTCATGGATATGTAAAAGATTTTATTCAATTTTAAAAATATTTTAATATTTATAAAATATTTATCACCTTTGCGTAAAGATAAAATTATTTATAGGTAGTTAGAACATCTCCAAAGGGGATTAGTAAAATTGATTAGTTAAACTAATATAAAAAAAACTATCTAAATTATAAAGAGTTAAATAAAGGTTTATATCCAACGATATTAGCTAAAGTCTTGGCTATAATGTTAAAAGTTATTATTTATTATTATTATTTTAATTTTAAAAATTATATAAGATGTTAAATTAGATAAGGAATATTTTAATATGATAGAAAAACTAACATGGAAGGAATAAAGAATGGAGGAGAATTTATAAATTTGGAGAACTAAATATTGATTGTTTAAAATTTTAACTAACCGATATCTGAAAGTTATGAGGTGTAGGTTTGAAAAATTTTATTTGTTCAACCAAACATCAACCATATGTTTTATCTATTTTAAAATAATTATATAATACATAAGTGTAAAAAAAGTATTGTTTTAAATATGGTAAACATCCAAATTTATAAAATATTTATCACCTTTGCGTAAGGGTATAAGTTTATGAAATAAATATGTTTGTTAATGACATAAATGTACTTATTTTTTAGCTTATAAATTTAAAAATATGTTAAAAGGTTTAAGCTTAGGCAAACACCTTTTAAGTCCATATTTTGATTCACAACATAATATTAGTTTGAAATTATAAATGATATCAAGGTATCATGAGTAAGGATTTTTATTAATGATTCCATGTGTTTGACTCAATTCTCTAATGAAAATATAATATTATTTTATTAAATGTCATAAAATTAATAAATTACACATTACATTTTCAGATTGTAAAATAATATATATTATTTTATTAATATTAATAAAAATATGCTATTTTTTATAAATTAATATCATATATTTATTTTTTTAAAATAAATAAATATAAATTTATTTAAATTAATTAATAATTAAATATGTTTTTAGAATTAATATTATTTTTAAAAAAGTAAATTTATAAATTATTTTAAATCAGATGGGAATAAAATTGATACCCACCTTTACATATATTGACTATGAATAACCAATACCTGATATAGGTTTGAAATTTTTTATTTATTTAATCAAATATTTAGCATTTGTTTTATCTATTCTAAAATAATTATATGATACATAAATGCAAAATAATTATTATTTTAAATAGGCTATAAAATGATCTATTTTTAAGTATTACATATTATATATAAATACATATATATGTAAATAGGTTTATATAATTATGTTGGCACGTTGTTTAAGAAGCTATCGTGCAAAGATTAACACCGTTGGAAAAATAAACGATATTAATAGTGAGATAATTAAATGTCTATTTAATATTTGAACAAAACCCTTCGAATACTTCATATTCATCTCTATCAGAAAGTAATTACAAAACTCAAGTCTTCAAGAATCGAAGAAATCGAGTAAAACTAAAGAGATGGATTGTAAGGTAAGTTTCCGTATATGACTGGAAATTGTTTAGATTGAGTTTTGTACGAATAGAAAAATTATTTTATTATATGTTTATGATGTAATACAAACTAATATTGGTAATATGTATATGTGCATAGCAGAACAAACTTCTAGAAGATTTTGTCCAAGAGAGATATCGAAAGAAAAATACTGATAATTTTTATAATTTTGCTTATATTTAATATTAAGTTAAAACATGTTATTTTTTATTTCAAGTTTAGAACAATACATTTGATTTTTATGATTGATAGCCTATGCTAAAAAGGTTGGGAATAAATTTCTTCGCCGACAGATGGTGTACCTCTAAATTTACGTGAAAGAGGATATATATTGAAAAATTGAATTTACAAAAAAGGTGAAAATTATTATATAGGTAAACAATGGAGTGATCTGTGTAATCTATTGAATATTGGATAAGGTTATTTAGTAATATTTTTACACCGCGGTTCCAATGATTATGAGCTATTTGTGGGTGAACTTGATCAGTTGGGAATGGATTACACTAATAAACTGTCAGAATATGAAATTTTAAAATTTAACAGGACGGAAGAAGGTAACGTGTTTCAAAACTTAACACTTATCATCTATTTTATGCTGTACAATTGCATAGTACTATTGTGTACATTGTAATTTACAGAAAAGAGTGAATGATGTTTTCTTTGTGTCAAATAAAGTTGGAGCATATAAAAGAAGAAGTATTGTAAGAGTAACTTTAAAAATTTCACATATTATATTGTTACTTGTATGGTCGCTTTTGTAAAATGTCTAATAAGGTAATGTTAATTTTTTCAGTATATTGCAGACACATTTCATGAAAAAAATAAGGATAAAATAGATGACAACATTATCATAAGAACACCTGATGGAAGAAGTTGGGAGGCTGTCTATGACAAATAATTTATCAGAATAATAGGTTTAGCTGATTTCATTAAAGCTAATGATATCATTTGGAGATGTCCTTTAATGGTCGAATATGTTGGTGACCAAATTTTTAACTGTAATGTTTTTGCTTCTACTGGAGTAGAGATAAAATATGATTTAGTTGGTGTGGAAAACATAGCAACTTCAAGTTTGGATCATAGATGTTTTGACAGTGATTTGGTGGAAGATAACTTCTTGAGAATGATTTCTTTGAGAATGATTTCAACTCAGTGGTATGTTAATTTAAAAAATTTATTAATATATGTGTGAAAACTATTTTTCAATTTCTATTGTGAAGTTTAATTATTCAGATTAAATTATGTTTTAAAGGTGTTGGATAAGAAATATGAGGCATGTTGTTGTGAATGGAAACATGGAGACCAGCTTAATATATTTTATGGCAAGAAAGCAGTGTCAATGAGAATTGAGAAGAGAAATGACAATAGTATGATTATACATGGGTGGAAGAAGTTTGAAAAAATTGTTATGTATAATGTTGGCGAAAGATGTGTATTTCAACCTTATTTCAAATCTTTAAATGTTGAAGCATGTCTTCTTAGTACAACAGATTTGAAAAAGGTTAAAAGTGCAACAGATAAAAGAATTTATTTTTTTCTGTTTGCATAAACTTAAAGTATACTTGTTTTATTTTTGTATAAGATAGTATTAATATTTATATTATATTCAATATCTATGTTTGCAGAAAATAACAATGATACTCTAAAATTCTACAAAATGGTTAATGAGTATACATTGGAGACTGATGAAATAGTAAGTACAATTTAAAATAATTTTCTAAAAGATTATCATCTTGTACTTGAATGTTTAAAAAAATAAAAAATTGTAATTCTTTGTACAGTCTGTTTCGTTGCTAATCTCTTATGAAATGAGAAATGAAATATATCTAACTTTGACAGCACTTGTCAATCAAGACAACTGATGAGGTTTGATTTAGTTGCCAAATGAGGATTTACATGGAGATTGGCACCCAAAAGTCGTCACAATTCTTCTTCTTCCTCGTTTAGTTGATCGTCGAGAAACTGGATTTCACCAATTTACTTTAAAATTGAAGATTGACATCGTCAATATATTCTCAGAATAATAAAATGATGAAATAATAAATTAATACAAAATTAAATACAAATTGGAGATAAACATGGTGGAAGAAAATCAGGGATAACAACCTGAATTGAATTGGAATAAAAGAATTGCAATTTAGGATTCGATTGAAGCGAACAATGAGGAAAGATGAGCATTAAAGAAGTGACATCATTTATGACATAATATTGTAAATAATCAAATTATAAAAATACCCTTTTGAAAGCTAGTGGCAACTATTATATAATAGATTAGAAGAAGTTGATCAATTTAAAAAAGAAAATTAGTATTTACATAAATATTGTTATGCACACGATAAGTAATATTATATATTTATTAGGCAGAATATATGTCAAATTTACAATAGACACTGTCAAATCCACGATATTGAAAAATTCATATTTTTTCAACTATTGTACCTAGATTTGAATTCCTAATCAAAGCATATCATACATTAATTTTAGGTGATATTGTAAAAATAATTTTAGAAGGAGAAGTAAGAATATTCATTCTTTAAAAGAAGTTATTAAATTAAGGGAATTACGTGATGAATCAAAAGGATTAACAGTTTGATGAATTGATTACGGATAAGTGTATCTATTACTGGTGAGTAATTTTTATTTTAAGATTTATAATAATTAATAATTTATATTTATTTACTTCATTAGAGAGAATTTGATGTACCCACTATTAATTATAGTGACAGATTATTTACTTTGGTATTTTTTTTAAATTGGGGGTTTTTTCAATTTTTATGTTAAAATATATGTGTTACATTTA
Source organism: Eryngium alpinum (assembly GCA_032274865.1). NCBI lineage: Eukaryota > Viridiplantae > Streptophyta > Magnoliopsida > Apiales > Apiaceae > Eryngium > Eryngium alpinum. The sequence continues at coordinate 1,822 of JAUEJK010072265.1, read as the reverse complement.
TATCGTATTTGTTGATTTTTTACTTGTTCTTATAGTTCTATTCGATTTAAATTAAGAGTAAAAAAAATATCTATATATATATATAAACACCAAATAAGTGGTCTCAGAATTACGATTTTGAATTAAGATTATACTCTAATGTTGAATTATGGAGAACAGTAATAGATCTAAGGGATCTAGTGGGGACATTGGATCCTACGAGAATTCCGTTAAATATTATTATAGTAGCTATAAAATATGAAATAATGCTTCGCATAGTGGTAATGTTAAGCCTTTTTATATTATAAACTCAGGTTCTTGTCATTGTCTTTCTAATATTTATTATTTAAAATATTTATGTAATAATTTTTTAAAAAAAATTAGAACTATATTAGTTTGGTGGGTTGGCTCCGCCACTAATGAAGAACATCAATAGAATAGTGTATGAAACAATAGAGGAAGAGGCAACGAAGCCTGATTTTGATTCAAAGAAATTGAATGGCTACCAATAGACATTAGCTAGATAATAATGTATTCCATTATACAGCCAAACACACTTCAGCGAATAAGTTTTGGATAAAACTAGAGAGTTCATTTATAAGAAAATCGACTATAAATAAAATATGTATCTTTCAAAAACATGGAGAGTTAAAATATAAAAATGAAACTTAATAGTTGAATATTTAAATAAATTTAGTAATTTCATATATCAATTGTGTAATATAGAATTCGTGCTAAAAAATGAACTTTAGACCTTATTATCACTAAAATCTACATAATTTTTAAATACACTTCAGAATTATTTTGTATAGTTCACTAAAATTACAAAGTTAACCTTTATATAAATTTAAATCTCTGTTAACTTTTGTGCATAATTTAATTCAGAATTTAATGCATACATAATGCTACTCCATATACCACATATATGTATAATGTATTGCATCTATATAAACGAAAGGACTTTCAAAAAATAAGGACTTTAAACAATATCGTTATCATAATAATTGTTAATAATATATTAATTTTTACTTTTTATTTTTTTTATTTCTCATATATTATAATAAACTTTCGTAAAAAATTCATATAATTTTATACTTTATGATCATATGTATTATATTTTTGTTTTTTTGTATAATTTACTTAATATTGTTATTAAATTTATTTAACAATATAAATTTATTTATATTTAATAATATAATATATAAATTATATTATTTAATTAAATTTTAATTTTAATTATATTCTAAATATAAACCACGTTATTATAAATTAAAATTTTCTATCCATTAAATTGATATTATCTTTTCCTATTAATTCATATCTTTTAATTAATAATAATAATAAAATTAACTAAGTTAAAATATCTTATAAATATAAATATTTTATATTAAACTAAAATATTATTAAACTACAAATAAGTAATCTTAATAAAATTCAGATTATATTAATCAATAATTTTATTTAATCTACTAAAATAATTATTATATATATATAAAGGTTTATTAAAATTATTTAAAATAAATTAATAAATTTAATTAAAAATAATTATTAAGTATTTTATTTTTATATTATATAAATTTAATATTTAAAAATAAATAATTAATATATTAATTTTATAAAAAATAAATAAAAATTTCATAATTAGTAAGAGTAACAATTATTAACGTAAATTTAAATTATATAATAAATTATTTTATAATAAAATTTAAAAGATAATATAAATTTAAAAAAAAAATCATAGAACTAAAAGTATGAAAAATAAGCTAATATTATAAAAGTATTATATTAATTACATACATGTGCCACCTTTTTTACACGTTAGTCAATGTCAATGTTTAAAAAA